>JAJPUD010001924.1:29752-73606 GCA_023553655.1 Myrmecobius fasciatus | reverse complement strand
GAGAGAGAGAGAGAGAGAGAGAGAGAGAGAGAGAGAGAGAGAGAGAGGAGGAGGAGGAAGAGAGAGAGGGAAGAAAGAGAGGGAGAGAGAGAAAGAGACAGAGAAAGAAGAAGAAGAAGAAGCAGAAAAAGAAGAAGGAGAAGAAGAAGGAGAAGGAGAAGGAGAAGAAGAAGCAGAAGGAGGAGAAGGAGAAGGAGAAGGAGAAGGAGAAGGAGAAGGAGAAGGAGAAGGAGAAGGAGAAGGAGAAGGAGAAGGAGAAGGAGAAGGAGAAGGAGAAGGAGAAGGAGAGGGAGAGGGAGAGGGAGAGGGAGAGAGAGGTGATGTCATGTAGGGGCAAAAAGCAGAAACTTTGGTCTAACTATAATGATCATAAATTTATAGTTGGAAAGGGCTTTAAAAATCATCACAGGATCAGAGATTTAAAGCTAGGAGTCATTTACTTTATCTTTGGAGGTCATTTATTCAACTGCTCTATGGTCTAAATTAGAACTTTCAAAATAATTCACTTGGCCTGTTCTTCAGATCAAGACTCTGGCCAAACCTGGGAGAATCATATGTAGAATGAAACATATTAGATGTAGAAAATTCAATATAATTCGACGTAAGAAAATAGTGAGGTTTTGTTCAGCCAGTATAAAATACACTTGATTGTTGCTTTGTGTATATATGTATGTGTGAGTGTTGCTGCTGACAGATACACAAGACAAAGGCCCTTTCCTTCCTCTTTTCTTCTTTTCCTCCTTTCTTGACTATAATTCCTTCCCTCTTTCCCTTTCTCCTTCCCTTCCGCCCTACTTTTCTTCCTTCCTTCCTCTTTCTGTCCCTCTCTTTCTTTTCCCTCCCTTCATTCCTTCCTCCCTCCCTTCTTTCTTTCTCCTTCATTCTTTGGGGGAGGGGGAGACGACCAGAGATGGTACTCAAGAATCCAAGTGCTCTGCATCCATTCATCATTGGAATTCATCAGTGGAATAAAACAATGTCCTTGTCTTTCCTTCCACAAATTGCTCGTTGTAATGCTCACATTACAGCTCTGACAGTGTAAGAAAGTGGCTATAAAATGCTTATGGAATAAGAGGAAACCCAAACATAAGATAAGATTGAGTCATAAAAATATCACTTTGTTAAAATTACATGTTGATGCTGCGTGCCAAACCTTTCCCTAACTTTATTCTTTGCATTCTCTTTTGTTTTGTACTTTTTGACATCCCAGAAGCTGCTATAGAGCCTTCCCTTGGGTCAGTCCTGCTTTGCTTGTTGACTGGTCATCACCAGCCACCAGAGGGTGCTGGTGATCAAAATGACCAGTGAGCTGAGGGCATTTAAAGCTGATTGAATAGGGCTTTGTGGGGCCTTTCTGTTAGTGATAAGGGGTCTTTGAAGGGAGTCTAGGGCACCTGGTAAAAGACTTGAGTTCATAATATTTTGGTACCAGAGATTTTTTCTTTACTTTAATTAAGCAATGATATAAATTATTTTCTATTTTAGTTGTTTTTTATATGTGTCATATTCCCCTTTAATTGTAAACTTCTTGAGGGCAGGGGAATATATTTCATTTTATGTCTCTTGCAGGGTACAGAGGAAGCATCATTCAATGGGTGTGGAGTGTCCTTAAAGCAAGCTAGTTTTTTTCCTAAAAGTCAGGAAAGCTTGTCCCTTGAGACCTAATTGGTTCAGAGGAATAGGGTTTGTTAAGTTTACAAAAGGTATCAGACTTGAAGGATATCCTCTTGAGATGCTAGTCAGGACACATTTCTGATCTACATTTTTTTTCCTTTTTAAAAAATTTATATTTATATGCATTTTTTCATTCTCCCTCTACCCACCTACCCACTGAACAATTTCTTTTTTATTGTTTTCTTTTTTTTTCTGCTTATACACGTACATTAATTTTTTAAAACACAAATTTCTTTATGAATCATGTTGGGAGAGAAAAATCAGAACAAAAGAAAACCATGAGAGAAAAAAAAGCAGAAGAAAAAGAAAAAAAATTGAACAAGGCATGTGTTGTTTTACATTAATTCTCCATAGTTCTCTCTCTGGAGGCAGATGGCATTTTCTATCCAAAGTTTATTGGGATTGCCTTGGATCACTGAACTGTTGAGAAGAATCAAATGTTTTATAGTTGATTAACACACAATCTTGCTGTTACTGTGTACAGTGTTTTTCTGGTTCTACTTATTTTGCTCAGCGTCAGTTCATGTAAATCTTTTTAGACCTTTCTAAAGTCAGTTTGTTCTTAATTTTTAAAGAACAATAATATTCCATTTATTTCATATATCATGGCTAAATAAGTTATTTTTACACATGTGAGTCCTTTTCCCTCCTTTATGATTTCCTAAGTATATGGATCTAGTAGTGAATTAAAGGGTATGCACAGTTTGATAGCCCCTTGGGCATAGTTCCAGATTGCTCTCCAGAATGTTTGGGTCATTTCACAACTTTGCCAACAACACATTAAAGTCCCAGTTTTCCCACATCCCCTCCAACATTTATCATTATCTTTTATTGTCATCTTGGCCAAACCGAGAGGTGTGAGGTAGTCCTCAGAGTTGTTTTAATCTGTATTTCTCTAATTAAAAATGATTTAGAGTATTTTTTCATATAACTATAGATGGCTTTAATTTCATCATCTGAAAATTATCTGTTTATATCCTTTGGGGAATGACTTGTATTCTTATTAATTTGACACAATTCTTTATATATTTTAGAAATGAGGCCTTTATCAGAAACATTGGATGCAAAGCTAAACTTTCTTCCTTGACAGTTATTATACCTTTCCTTTTCCCTTCTACCCATCTCTCTTATAGCTCTCTAATGTATTTATTGTGTTATATTGTATATTATTGTTATCTTTTTTGTGCCTTATTCCCTACTAGACTAAGCTCTATAAGAAAGCCTACTAAGACTCAGCTTTCCTCCCCATCCCAAGACATTTCTATTCCATTAAACAAGCATCCTTATTGTGGGTACAAAGGTAAAAACAAGACAGCCTGTCTTCTGGGATCTTATATTGCAGTGGGATTTTGTATTCCATATTCTACTGCCTAGATTAGGTGCTAGTAAATGTTATATTTTTTTAAATTTATAGAATTAAACAAAAATTTCCATAACAAGTATTTAAAAAGATGATTATGTATGAAACTGCAAATCTATTATGTACACCTTGCTATTTTTTAAAAACATATCATAAAGTTGCCATATAAATTTTAAAAAATTGTAAATGCTTAATGAATGTAGGATGAATGAATGAATGAATGAATGAAGCAGGGAAGATAAGCAATGGGAAATGGGTGAGGGATGTGGAGTAATAATAACGAAAACAAATTTATGAGTTATTATGTGTGAAAGGAAGTAGGCTGGTGACCTAGCAAGTTCAGGGGATAACTAACTGGTGGATAGCTTGCATGTTCAGTTGATGTTCATGAAATTTCAAGATTTGGGTGATCTCCTGGCAGAGGTCTAGAGCTCAGGAGGAGAAGGTGTGACTAGACTGGGCTTTACACTGTTGGAAGGTGAGCCCACCTCTATGAGATCACAGAGCTATTGCAATATCATTGCAGAATGAAGAACAGGGGTCTTGACAGCAGGAAATATGGATTTGAATGCCCACTCTGCCATTGACTGTGGGATCATCATTATCTCCCTCTCTGAATCTGGGTTCCCTCTCTGCAAAATGAGGATAATATTACTTGCAATTCCTACCTCAGGATTATTTTGATGAAAAGACTTAAAGTGTCTTCCTAAGAATCCAATTGGAGTATTTTTTGCTGTTTAACACCCTGCCTCCTCCTCCTTTAACTTACTTTTGTTGCACTGCTCCTTCTTTCCTCATATTTATTCATATTAGCCCCAACTCTCCGGAATCACTTTCCTATTCTTCCCTGTTTTCATTGTTTTTCCTTTAACACCTATTCTATTGGGTCCTCTCCTCTCTAAATTAATTCACATATATTTTATATTTAATTATATACCTATATTGTTTCTTCTCCAAAGAATATAAACTCCTTGAGATCAGGGATGATTTCATTTTGTGTTTGTATCAAAAATGAAGATAGCAAAGAGTAGGAACCCAATAAATACTTGTTGAATTAGAGTGCATTGAATTACCTTCTTCTTAGAGCCAGATCTCAAAACTCACCTAAGTTTTGGGAAGTCTCAGGGACAGGCTTCATTGTCTTTTTTCTTTATACTTTATACTATATTCTTTATACTTCAGTTGAAACAAAAATTTCAACTGAATGCCAGGATACCCTTACTGCCCGAATGCTTTTTTCTTCTTTGTACTATTTCACTAAGAAAAATTTGCCTTGCTCCCATTCCTCTCCCCATCTCCTTCTAGATAATGCCTGCTTTATCTCCTGCTCCTCTGCCAGCTATCCACATATGAGATACTGGTATCTCATTTGGCATCTTAATTCAGGTGCCCTCAGCACTCATAGACTCTGTCCTGGTCAGTGCCCTCTCTAGTTCTTACCCTTTCCCCACATAGAAACTGACTATAGTACATCAGTCCAGGCTCTTTGCCTTCCATGGGAGTTGACGTGTTTGACTGAAAGGGGGTCAAACCCCCTTGGGACCTTCTGAAAACCAAAGACTAATTAGAGCTCCCCAAAGTGGAACCTTCTGGAGGAGCTTTTCTGAGTCCTGTGAAGTGTCCAGAACAGGTCACACTTCAGCTGATCTTCCTGGACTGGTAACTGGCTGTGGGGATGATCTTTATCTTGCAGGGCCTCAAGGATTGTGAAATGGCCTGATTCAGGTAATCTGTCATTCCTTTCCACTACTGGAAATTTTCTTCAGTTTAATCCTTATTTTTTCAGGACCTGTACTATTTACCATGGCCCTATTCTATGATCAGGATAGAAATGGGCCCTGCTGGGGATATAGCAATGGAAAAATAATAGTAACAAAGATTCCATTCCTTTCCTTACATAATCCCATCCCCATCCCTTTCTTGCAAGTAGAATAAATATTATTATGTTCACTTTTCTGCTGAGGTCACTGAAGATCAAAGAAGGATCCCAGAATCATGAATCCCAGAATCCCAGTCAGAATGATATTCCCAGGTCACCTAGGCCAAGTCTTGCTTGAACAAGAAGGTAACTACTAGGTAACTGGCAAGGTAACTTAGTCATATCATTGTGCCAGCAAAGTGATCAAGAGCATCCCCCTCCCCCCAGGCACTCAAAGTCCAAATTCTGAAATATCTCCAAAATCTTAGAATGTTCAATATGGAACTGGCAAGTTCTTCCTGCCCCCTTAACTGCAAAATATCAGAGTTAAAAGAGATCTCAAAGGCAGCCAGTCCAATCCTAACCAGAACAGGAATTATCTCTACAACATTACCCACAAGTCATCATCTGGACATCACTTAGGATCAGCAGAACTGGAAGGATCTTAAAGGTCATTGAGTCCAACAGGGATGTCAAAGCCCAGATCCCATAGGTGGTTAGTGCCTGAGATGGACCAGAAGCCCAATCTTCCTAACTCCAGAATGACCCCAAACTGCCTTTCTTCAAGACCTGAATACCTCTTGTGTGGCAGGGAGCTCACTGCTTCTCAAGACGTTAAAGATGGGAGAGACCTTAGGAGATCATCAAATCCTACCTCCTTGCACTTCAGAAGGCAGGACTGAGGTCCAATTTTAGTTAAATAAGAAACCAGGCATTATAATTCCAAATCAAATACTTGTTGCACAACACTGTGATGCCTTTTACTCATTGTTAGGAACACACTAAGAAGCATATGTGTGTGTGGGGGTGGGGGTGAGGTGGGGGAGGGAAGTTGAGTGGGCAGGGTGGAAAGAGGAAAGGTTAGTCTTATTTTTATTATACGGTCCAGGCTAGACAGCTCCCTCTCTCCATTCTTGATATTTTAAATAAAGATCAGCCAACTAATGAATCATCATCATCATCATCATCATCATCATCATCATCATCATTATCACCACCATCATTGCTAGTATTTATATGACACTTTAAGGTTGGTAAAACATTCATTAAACACTCATTGAATCATAGGATTTAGAATAAAAAGGGACTTTATAGATTATTTCATTTAATTCTCTTATTCACAGATATAGTAACTGAAATTCTTTTTCCAAGATCATTCATGTAACAAGTTGCAAAGCTGAGATTTGAACTCAGTTCCTCTGATTACAAATCAACACAAGGATATCATATGATAGTTGGAGGACATTTCTGCATAAATAAGACCAATAACGACATTATTTGTCACAAAAGAACAATTTTTTCTTCCTTATTCCTGCACATTTCCTTTCCCCTCCGACATCACTTTGTACTTTGTTCTGAATCTTTTTAATGAACCCCTCTTTTAATGTTATGTGACACATCTTCCTACTAGACTATACATTCTAGGAGGTGTGGAACTTTGTACCTCTCCCAGTGCCTAGCACAGTGCTCTGACCACTTCAACAGCTTAATAAGTTTTCATTGAATAAATAAATGCCTGAATTTTAGAGGATTTCATTTCCCACCAGGACCTTGTGACAATTCATGACTTTTAGCGTCGGCTAGGAAGAGAAAGGTCCTTGTCATGAAGAAGAGAGATTGGGAACATTCTACTTGGTTGGTATGGAGATGGAGAACAGAGTTAAGAGCAATGTGTAAAAGTCCCATGGAGGCAGTTCTTCATTTGTATGAGGAAAATCTTCTCGACATATAAAGCTGTGCCAAAGTGGAATGGAACGTCTTGAGAAGCAGTGAGCTCCCTGCCACACAAGAGGTATTCAGGTCTTGAAGAAAGGCAGTTTGGGGTCATTCTGGAGTTAGGAAGATTGGGCTTCTGGTCCATCTCAGGCACTAACCACCTATGGGATCTGGGCTTTGACATCCCTGTTGGACTCAATGACCTTTAAGATCCTTCCAGTTCTGCTGATCCTAAGTGATGTCCAGATGATGACTTGTGGGTAATGTTGTAGAGATAATTCCTGTTCTGGTTAGGATTGGACTGGCTGCCTTTGAGATCTCTTTTAACTCTGATATTTTGCAGTTAAGGGGGCAGGAAGAAGGAGGGAGGAAGATGAAGGCCTGAGATGGGGAGGATGAGAAGCCTTCATTGATCCTCCCAGCCTAACTCACTGACTCCATCGTGTGGACCACCAAAGCATATTGTGCTGTTTGTAGGATTGATGGGAATATTCAGTGGCTGTTGGTATGCTCCCTACTAGACTTTGAGCCATTTGAAGGCAGGGATCCTAAAACCTTCCCACAAATTCCCTCTTTGTTTTGCCTAGCAAGGATCTTGTTTATAATATAGACACACAATAGGAGTTTCTAGAAAAAAAAGATTGAGGTAAGGAAAGATGAGGAGAAAGGAAGCACAAGGGAATTTGGTTCAAACCCTGGTTCTTCACCTTATTACTTATGTGAGCATAGTGAAATGACTTACTCTTTCTGGTTTTCATTTGTAAGATGGATATATTCAAAGATCTAGAGCTAAAAAGGACTTTAGAGGCTTTCTGGTTCTTCCTCTCATTTTATAGATGATAAAATGGAATCCCAGTTTGAGTGACTTGCTCAGAATCCCAGAGATAGAAAATGTTGGAAAAGGATTTGAATCCAGGACTTCTGACTCCATACCCAGCATTCTTCCCCCAATATCATGTCTCTTCTTTCAGCTAGCTGATTATTAAAGTTTCTTCTAGCTCTGAATCCTATGAGTGTACAGGTGGGAGGAAAGGAGGCTGTCCCGAGGTAAGTAGACTATTAGAAAAAGGGGACTGGTGGGAGGAAAGAGACAAAGGCAGAAGTGTCTTATGGTGGAGGGGCATTCACTGCTGGTTGACAAGTGAGTGACTCTGAGTGACTGAGGGGACATAGATAAAGTTTGGGGGAAAAAAGGAAGGGAGACAGAAAGAAGCACTTTTCAATATGAGCATTCATGTAGTTTTGACAAGAGCAATTTATCATGGCTGTGAATGGGGCCCTCCCTCTGTTGCCGACTCAAAGGCTGCTGGTTAAACTTTTACCTGGCCCTGAAAGGAGTCTGGGGCTGGGCGGCAGCTAAGGCCAGACTGGAGCAGGGGCCAGGGAGGACCCTTCAAAGGGGGGTGGGAAGAGGAAGGGAGAGGGAAGGGAGGGATGATCCATCTGCTGGAAAGAGGGGAGGGGACTGGATGGATGCTGATGCTGGGGGCAGGAGGAAAGGGGGGAAAGGGAGCTGGAAAGGAGGAGACAAATGGCCTTTAAATTCTGAGGGAATTGATTAAATACTCTCTTTGCCTGCTAGGGAAGGAGCTTAGTGCTAAAAGATAACTTTCTTGTAAAAGTTTCAAAAGCACATTCTTAGGAATGGTCTACTGGTTGAAGAATGAACTCCTCCACTTGTCTACCTTTGTGTTGTCTGTGGGGTGGAGGGCAGAAAGTACCAAAGGGGGAAAGTCAGATATATGTGTGCATGTAGTGTGTATATATATACATATATGTATATATATATATATATTCACACACACATACACACACGAAAGTATATATAAAACATAGTTATATGTGGTTATATTTGCACACATAAATATATATACATTTAAGATACACATATTTGCACACACATGTATATATACACACATATATATATATACACATAAATATTTGCCTTTTAATTGCTTATTGAAGAATAAACCACTTTAGAATGAGAAAGCTTCAAGGCTAGAGAGTACCTTCGAGGCTTTAGTGAGACCTCCTAGATGAGCAGGAATTCCCTCTGTGAAATTCCCAGCAAGTGGTCATCCAGGGTCTGATTAAAGACCTTCAGCGACGGTTCATTCAGTGCCGCCCATTCCACCTTGGGAAAGCTTTAATCATTTAGAAAGTTTACATCTTTACATTGAGCTGAAACCTATCTCTGTAACCTCCATCCATCCTTAGTTTTGTTCGGAGCATTAATATGTGACATTGCTTCAGACCTCTATAGACAGTTATCACCCTGATTTTTACGCTTTTTCTCTTTTAAGTCAGGGTCTACATAGTGCACTCTCCTTCCCTGTCATTCACCTTTGGATGTGTTCGAGTTTAACTGTGTATTTCTTCAATATGATGCTCCCGCCAAAGATGGGCAGATAAAACCAGGGCCTTATGATGTCATATGGGGCTTTATGCCTCTGTTAATGCACGGTAAGTTTGTACTGAGAGGGGCAGCAAGACTTAATGGTTAAAGAGCTGGCCATAGTGTCAGGAAGTCTACCAGCTATACAAATATAGGCAAGTCATCAGCTTCTCAGTGGTCCAGGCAACTTCCTATGACTGTGTTCATTGAAGGCAGGGCCTATTTCATTTTTGTTTATTTGTTTACTCCCAGTATCTAGCTCAGTATCTGACATATAATTTGCTCCTTTTCAATTATTTATTGAAAAGTTATAGATAAGTGGAAGAGTTGCTTTGATGGAGGGAGTTTCTATGTGCTGAGTTCCTTCCATAGAGGAAATAAAACTTTGGTAATAAAAACATCAAAAAAAGTTGCTTTTTCGCTGCAGTGTTATACCATTGATTCATTTTGTTGTTCAGTCATGTCTGACTCTTCGTGCTCCTATTTGGAGTTTTTTGGACAAAGATACTGAAATGCTTTTGCCATTTCCTTTACTAGTTCATTTTACAGATGAGGAAACTGAGACAAATGTCTATAGCTGGATTTGAACTCAGGTCTTCTTGGCTCCAAGTCCAGCTTTCTATCCACTCTGCCACCTGGCTGCCATTATATTGAGACTGCAGCCCATTCAAACTTCTTAAGGCTTATTTTTTTTTTTAACTTTTATACGAGCTTCTGCTCATGGCTGGGAAACCTGGAATCAAAGCCTTCTTCAGACACTTACCAGCTGTATGCTCTTAGGCAAGTCACAAGACTTTTCTGTATCTCAGTTCCCTGATTTGTAAAATGAGGGGGGTTGGAATTGGAGGCCTCTAATGTCCCTTCCAACTCTATATTTAAGATAATTAATTTGTGTACTTAATTTTTTGAGGGAGTCAAGAAGAGAAGATTCACTCTCTGACCTTAAATATTTAGCTAAGGAGAAGACACTAAAAACCTGAAATAGTACCAGCCACCATTACATAATGGCCCATGGCTGCTGCTGGGGTTCAGACAATTCTAAGAGTCCAGAGGAGGGAGGGATCATTGTGTGCCAGACTGGTACGGAGGGCAACTTGGGGGCCCTCTGCCTGAAACTATAACCAGCCTCTCAATCTGCCTGCTGAAATGTGTCAAAAAGCCCAACTCACTCCTAACTCCTGAAAGGAGTCTCTGATCTTTCCTCCATACATCTATCATTCCACTGCTTAGCATCCCCCTGTATCTTTTTTACAGTGGAATTGAGCTATCTATATGTAACGTCTGCCTCACATGTGTTTTCTGAAGACTGGCTGGGTCTATGATGATTGCTTACTCTCCTGCTCTCAGACATTCTTCCTGCCCTATGTTTCCCCTGGTAAGGGGAGAGGATGAGTGTATATTTTCTAATTTCCCCCTCCTTGATTGTGAATTGCTAGAGGTCAAAGATATATTTTCTTCTTTTTAAAAAGTAAGTTTATAGTAATATCTTTTGCTCTTGTATATATATGTGTGTGTGTGTATATATATATAATATTTTCTTGTATGCCCTGTCAGAGATATGGTTGTTGTTTTTTATGCTTAAAGAAGATCAAAATGACATCACTATGTCAGGATCAATGTACAGCATTTCAAATTGTCACTGATCAGACCAATATAGATTGGAAGCCTTTTCAGGCACAAATAGTCCATTTTATCTTTTAATAAAGGATAAAAAAGCTCACTAAAATGACCACCATAGCAAAAATATCTAATACTCTATGGAATATTCTACACCTATATTTCCCTACTTCCATAAAGCAGTGGGGAGATAGGTTATTTCATGTCTTTGCATTGGGGCTAATTATATTTCCAATCACATTTTTTCACAGCATTTAATTTTGATGATTTTGTGGTTATTTTTTCCATTTATAGTGCTATAACATTGTGTGTATTTTTTTGGTTCTCTTGGTTTAGTTCATTTAAGTTTTCCTATATTTCTATGTATTTATCACATTCATTATTTCTTATAGCATGATGTTTTTCAATGGCATTCATGTGCCACAGCTTTTTAAACCATTCCTTAATTGGTGGGCATTTAATTTGTTTCTGCTTCTTGGCTACTTCAAAAAATGCTACTATAAACATATGTTATATGTGAGGCTTTTCATTTTATCATTGCCCTCATTAATGCAGTAAGATCACTAGGTCAAAGGAAATGGAAAATTTGCAAGATTTTCCCCCCTCCCATTCCCAATTTTGTATTTCCTTGCTCTTTATAGATATCTTATAAAATGTTTGTTGAATTGAATTTTGGATTGAGTATGATTCAATCTTGGAAAATGAGTAGGAAATAGATCAGTGAGGGGGAGTTGGGGTATTCTATGAACAAAGGTCATTGTGGTACCTCTAATGTTTTCTGGATTTCCCATGCTTTGAATGGTGTTTGAAAGCTGAAAACAGACTACAGTGGTTTAAAGGTACTGGGCATATCTTTCAGGATTAAGGAATAGGAGGGAACCAAAGAAGAAACAAACATTAAGTGCCTACTGTATGCCAAGTACTGGGTTAAATTGTATATATAAAATTTCATTTGATCTCCACAACTTTGGAAGTTTGAGGCTAATACTAACTCCATTTTACAGTTGAAGAAACTAAGGCAGATAAAGGTTAAATAACTTGCTTAAGATTACACAGCTCATGTCTAAGGTCAGATTTGAACTTATATCTTCCTGACTGCAGCCCAGCACTTTATCCACTGTGCCATCCTGCTGAGGAATATACTACACTGCATTCAATGCCATCCAACATTCAACAAGTATTTTTAAGAGCCTGCATTGTCCAAGGCACTGTGCTAGGAACAAAACAAAAACAAAACAGCCCCTGTCCTCAAAGAGTTCATATTCTAATGAGGAGACAAAATATATTTACAAATAGTCTGTTATTTGTAAAATTGAGATATGAGAGAACACTGAAAACCAGAGAGAATCAGGGAGGGCTTCCAAGAGGAGGGGCCATGGAAATAAGTCTTTTTTTTTATTAAAGCTTTTTATTTGTATAACATATGTATGGGTAGTTCCCCAACATTGATCTTTACAAAGCTTTCCATTACAAGTTTTACCCCCGTCTCCTCCCCTCCCCTAGATGGCAGGAAGTCCACTACATGTTAATAATGTTGAAATGCTTGAGAAGTTATGCAAGAAAAATCCTATCTACAAGAAAAAGAAAGAATCAGAGAAAGGCAACACAATGCAAGCAGATGTCAATAGAGATCATGAAAATGTTACGTTGTGGTCCATATTTCATTTCCCCCTCTCTGGGTGTATATGGTTTTCTTCAGTGAACAATTGGAACTGGTTTGAGACAATTCTTTATTGCAGAGAGCCATGTCCATCAGAATTGATCATCATGTAATACTGTTGTTGCTGTGTATGATGATCTCCTGGTTCTGCTCGTTTCACTCAGCATCAGTTCATGCAAGTCCCTCCAGGCCTCTCTGAAATTGTCCTGCTGGTCGTTTCTTACAGAGCAATAATATTCCATAACATTCATATACCATAATTTATTCAGCCACTCTCCAATTGATGGGCATCCCTTCAGTTTCCAGTTTCTAGCCACTACAAAAAGGGCTGCCACAAACATTCTTGCACATGTGGGTCCCTTTCCCTCCTCTAAGATCTCTTTGGGATATAGGCCCAGTAGAAACACTGCTGGGTCAAAGGGTATGCACAGTTTGACAACTTTTTGAGCATAGCTCCAAATTGCTCTCATGGAGATAAGTCTTGAAGAAAGAAAAAAATTCTGAGAGGAAGACTTGAGGAAAGAGATGGTTTCAGACATAGGAATGACTTGTACAAATGCACTGAAGCGAGAGTAATTCTGTTTGGCTGGAAAATAGATTTCTTGAAACAGAATAAAATGGAATATGGCTAAAATGGTAGATAGGAACTAGATTGTGACAGGCTTCAAATACTGAACTAAGGCATTTGTAATAGGGAGCTACTGAAAATTTTTGAGTGACTTGGTTCAAGCTATGCTGTAGGAAGATTATTTTGAAAGACTTTGGCACATGATTAGGTGTAGGAATGAGGGAAAAGGAAGAATCCTAGGTGACTCAGAAGTTGAAAACCTGGATAACTAGAAGGCTAGAGATGTCATCAATGGAAAATAAAGTTTGGAGGAGTGATAGCTTGAGGGAGTGGGGTTATATAATGAGTTTCTTTTTTGGATATATTGAGTTTGAAATGTTTGGGGTCATTGAGGAGATAACCTGGAGGCACTTGATAATATATGGCTGAGGTTCAGGAGAAAGGTTGGTTCTGGATATATGGATTTTTGAGTCACAGTCATAGTACAGAGGTAATACTTGAGCCAATAGCTGATGAAATCTCCCCAAACTCATGCATAGAGAAAAAAAGGGCCCAGTTCAATGAGTCAGTAATGTGATAACTGCAGCCAAAAAAGTTAATGCAATTGTAAATTGCATTAATTGAGGCACAGCTTCCAGGAATAGGGAGGGGATGGACCAATTGTACTCTGTCCTCATTTGACCTAGTATTGTGTTATGTTATGGGAATTATGATTTGAAAAGAATATTGGTAAGTTGGAGAGTGTCCAAAGGAAGACAAACAAGATGGTGGAGGGCCTTGAGTTCATATAAGTATCATTTGAAGGATTAGGCACGGTTAACCTAGAAAGGAGAAAGTAGGTGAGACATCATAGCTGTCTCAACTATTTGAAGAGTTGCCACAGGGAGGAGAAATGAGAGAATATTGAGGAATGATAGGGTAAAAATTGCAAAAAGGTGAATTTAGAAAAAAAATTCCAAACATTGAGAACTGTCCAAAAGTGGAATGGATTGCTTGGAGAGGTGGTCTTCCAACAGGCTGAATGATGACAAGTTGTTAGATTTGCTGTAGTGGGTATTACTTTCATGTATATGTTGAATTAGATGATTTCTGAGGTCCCTTCCAACTCTTAATTTCTGTGATTTTGTTATCAAGACAGAATCATGAAGGAGGACACTATTCCAAGAGGGCAGGAGAAGAATGAGGAGCCGGTGTAGTCCAGGTTGGTAAGATGAGAGCAAGGAGAGATCAGTTTCACAGATGATAAGGGAGAAGAGTGTCCAGAAGCATCCAAAGGGTATAGAAAAATCAAGAGGGATGATGATTAAGAAAAGGCTATTAAATTCAGCAGTTGAGAGATCAATGGTCATCTTGGAGAGAACAGCATTAGATAAGAAAAGTCACAAAAAATGGAGATGTGATTGGTGAGTGAGGATGTAGAGGTTGCCATTTTGGGTCACTCTTTTTAGGACTTTGGATTACTCGTCCAAGTAGGTTGGGCCAGTCTTCCTGGCCAGGTGTCTTCCAGTCAGCAAGATGTCATTCTTGCATTGTAAGAGGCCAGGGTAGGATAAGACAGGTTTCTTTGTCCAGCTCAGTGACTCAGTATCTGACGGAGTGAGGATTCATAGATATGTCTTTCCCATTATAAGCAAAAAGGTAACCTCATTGATGAAGTTCTATTTGTTTCCCCTAGATTTTTGTCTGTCAGAAAGCCTTCCCTCTTAAATGTTGGGAATTGATTGTTTGCAAGGGCTGTTGTGTCAATCCACCAGGTAGTGTTGAGGAATAATTTTCCCAGATTTTCTGGGTGAGGTCTATGAGTCAGAGAAATAAGAAATCCCCCAGAGCATACCAAAGTTCTTTGTGTCACGAGAGCCTAAAAAAAGAAAGAAAAGGAAGCACAGTCATAATTTGCTGTGTAGAGCCAAGGGCATCACCTTGGGAGAAAGAGACCTGAGGTGTCTTAGGAGAAATTAATTTCAATTCAATTGGCTTAGAATATTTACTTGAGAGTCTCTAGTGGCTGGGAAGATTATTCAATAGTTTCTTAGGAAATCACCTAGTACAATTTCTTCATTTTACAGGGAAGGAAACTGAGGTCCTGAGCTTTGGTATATTATCTAGTTTATTGGGTTTGAAGTGAGAAGACATTAGATAGTCTTCCCTCTCTTTGCCATTGAAAACCAGGGTCACTTTAAGATTTTCAGTGTACTTTACTACATGACCTCAGTTGATTGATCCTCATAACAACTCAGAGAGGTAGGTAGTGCTAGAATTAGTATGTTTATTTAAGTGATGGTAAAATTGGTCACTGAGACTTGCTAAGAGCTATATAAGTACTAGGACAGAATCAAGATTTGAACTTGGGTCTTTTGGTTCCAAGGCTGGTGTTCTTTCTATTACTCCATAGCCAATAGGCAGCCCTTCTCACAGGCAGATTTATTTATTTATTCATTTATTAATTTACTCATTCATTCATTCATTTATTTCTTCATTTGTTTGCTCATTTATTTATTTATTTATTTATTTGTCTATCTCTCATTTATCTATCTATCTAGTGGGGGAAAGAGATGACCAGGAAAGGAGACTGCTATGGACAAAAGCATACACCAGTCTAATCCTTTCTTTGGAGAAAACTTTAGGGATTCAATGAGCAGCTGGGAGTGCCATAGTGCAGAGAGCTGGGTGTACAGTCAAGAAGACTCATCTTCCTGAGTTCAAATCTGGTCTCAGACATTTATTACCTCTCTGACCCCAGGCAAGTCATTAACCCTGTTTGCCTCAGTTTCCTATGTGGAGAAGGAAATGGCAGACTGCTCCAGTAGCTTTGCCAAGAAACCCCCAAATAGGGTCACAAAGAGTTGGACATGACAGAAACAACCAAACACCCACAATAGAGATTTGAAGTGCAGGATTTACTTTAGTTCGGGTTCAGTTGGATTTTGGAGAAATTAACTAATAAATGGAGCTTCTTTGTATCCTCACCTTTGAATTTCATAGGATTTAGAGCTGGAAGGGACATTAGAGTCCAATACAACTCCTTCCCCTTATAGAAAAGAGAAACTGACACCCAGGGAAATCTTGCCCAAAGTTTCATTAGTGGTAAATAGCAGAGCTCGTGACTTTCTCATTCAAAACCCATGTTGCCTTCCCAAGGGCAATTGTCTAGACCAGCTTATCACACAAATGTCATCTTTTTAATCCTCATTTTGACTGAAATGAGCAGAACCAGGAGATCATTATACACGGCAATAACAATACTATATGATGATCAATTCTGATGGACATGGCTCTCTTCAACAATGAAATGTTTCAAACCACTTCCAATTGTTCAGTGAAGAAAGCCATATAGACCCAGAGAGAGGGGTGTGAAATGTGGACCACAACATAACATTTTCATGCTCTCGATTGATGTTTGCTTGCATTGGGTTTCCTTTCTATGATTTTTCTTTCTTGCAGATACGATTTTCCTTGCACAAAAATGATGTATGGAAATATGTATACATATATTTGATTTGTCAAGTATTTTAACATAATTAACATGTAGTGGATATCCTGCCATCTAGGGAAGAGGAGTAGGGGGGAAAAATTTGTAACAGAAAGCTTTGTAAGGGTTAATGTTGTAGAATTACCCATACATATGTTTAGCAAATAAAAAGTTTTAATAAAAAAGGAAAAAAGGCATTCATACTTAAAACACACACACACACACACACACACAATCCACATTTTGTTCTACACATTTTATCCTTCAACTTTCTCCCCAAATGTCTTTCCTGGTTAATCCTAACTCACTCCACCCCTCCCAGGCTTTTAATGTAGGACTGAGAGATACTAAGTTACTATGTGTCTGAGTTAACTGGAAAGAATGGAGCAAAAGGAGTCTAAGTATCAGAGGCACGGTCCCAGGGTAAGAAGAGCCAACTGTTCTAAGAAACTGAAGACATTAAGAAAAACCAGAGAGGTTAAATGGGAAAGGGTAAAAAAGGAATGGATGTTAGGAGTCCTAATTCATTCCCTCATTTAACAAAAATATATTAAATTACACCATGTTAGTTGATCAGGGAAGCACAAAGTTTAGGTAAAATCCAGTCCCCTTTCTCATGGTGCTCAAAGTCTAGTAGAATGGTTTTAGGAATGGGGGAGTTCAAAGCTGGTATAGACTAAACAGGGTGGGGTGTGATTGGACTAGAAGGTCATTTTTGATCTCTGTTTTGCTTTCCCAAGAGCTTTGATCTGAATTTGTTTGGATGTTCTCCCTCTGAGTCCTGAGTGACTGAGGAAGGCAGATCTTGCAATGTTAAGAGTCAGGCTGAGGCTGAGGAGCTGTGGGTGACTAAGGTCTTAGGGAAGAGGTCATGAGTCATAGCCTACAGCCCACTCTAGCCCGCTCCCAATTATTTGGGAGGTAGCAAAAGTATTCAGGGTTGGTTCTTTGGGGAGCCCTGGGAATTGTTGTCCCCCTCCTATCTAGTCTGTCTGGAATTCAGATGCCGAAATGTATCTGTATAGATCTAAGAACGTACTTTACACTGGTTTTTCATTGACTGTGTTCTCTTAGAGCAGTTGCTTAAATTTTTTTTTTCTGCTTGTGACCCTTTTTCACCCAAGAAACTTTTACATGACCTTGGGTATATAAAATAAATATATAAATCAAACATTTATAGATAATAAATCATACTTTTGTGACCCGCCCCCAATATGAACCACCTTTTAAGAAGCAGAGTCTTAAAGGGTAGAATATTCTCCTATTTCTGTCTTTCTTCTATATGCTTCTAAGGTTTTCCTCTTTTCCTGTTCAAGTTCTACCCAATTTTTGTTAATTATTTGTTTTTAAATTTTAATAAATTTTATTTTTCCAAATAAATGCAAAGATAGTTTTTAACATTTATCTTTGCAAAACCTTGTGTTCCAATTTTTTCTCCCTTTCCTCCTCTCTCCCTTTTCCCCAACACAGCAAGCAATATGACATAGGTTAAACATGTGCAATTCTTCTAATATATTTTCATTTTCTTCATGCTGTGCAAAAAAAAATCAGATCAAAAGAAAAAAAAAATGAGGGAAAAAACAACCAACCAAACAACAAAGGTGAAATTACTATAATTTGATCCACATTCAGGCTACATAGTTCTCTATCTGGATGTGGATAGAACTTTTCATCACATCTACTGAAATTATCTTCAATCACCTAGTTGAAAAGAACCACATCCATCATAGTTGTTCACCACATAATCTTGTTGTTGTGTACAATGATCTCCTGGTTCTGCTCATTTCACTTACCATCAGTTTATGTAAGTCTTTCCAGACTTTTCTGAAATCAGCCTGCTCATCATTTCTTATAGAACAATAATTTTTCATTGCATTCATACACCATAACTGTTTCAGTCATTCTCCAACTGATGGGCATTTAACTCAATTTCCAGTTCCTTGCCACTACAAAAAGGCTGCTACAAATATTTTAATTTTTAATTTTTAAAGCCCAAGTTATAAACGACTTCCTGGTTGACAATGACCTTACTCAAACTTCATATATCACTTTGTTTTGTGCCTCTCTAAATACACTTATCAGATAATGTTGTATACTATGGCTATCTATAAAAATGACTCCATATTGTTATTTTCAATGTTAATCATTTATGTCATTATACCTTTTCATGTGTCCAGGACTATGTCTTTTCTAAACATTGTATTTCCTTCAATGATGCATGAATTCATACATAGTAGAAATTTAATACATGAATAAATGTCCTATGAATGAATGAAGGGGCACACCTTTTCTGAGGCCATGTTTCACTCCATTTGTGCTTAGTCCTTGGCAGAACATCCTGGGTATCTGATAGATAATTGGCATTTGTAAAACACTTTAAAGTTTGCAAAGCACCATGTATGCATTTTATCATTTGAATGTCACAATCCTATCCTGCAAGACAGGTACTATAGCTATTATTATTTCCATTTTTTTAGATGACTAAACTGAAGCTCAGGAGTTTAAGTGGCTTGACTGGTGTCACATAGCTATGTAAGTGCCAAAGATGAGATTTCAGCCTTGTTCTTTCTGTCTTCAAGTCCACTGCAATGCCAGAGTGTGGTTGCATTTCAGCCTGCATAGGAGTGGTGCTAAATGCAGCAATATTCCCACAAGGTTCCCCATGTCATTAATTGGTGATCCTCAGACTCTGAAATAGCATTTTTTCCTCTCTCATTTCTTATTTCATTATCCTCAGTTCAATACACATCAGTGCAACACCAGTTAGATATATTAGGAATTATTTAAATGAGATGGGGATGTATGGGTAGTTAAATACGTGGTCTTCTATTCTGCCCAATTATGTATCAAATTACATTACAATTATTCCCAAATATAAGCTCAGGGGTAACCTTGAGAGATCAGTGTGAGGGGGCTAAGGTAGGATGTGTGGCTGACTTGATCTAGCCCTGAATCCAGAATGAATGCTACCCAAAGGGTAGCATCCCCTTTGTCCATTTCCTGTTCTTTACATAAAGTGAAGGAATAGTACCTCAGATCTTGGAAGCTATTTATAATTAGATGTCTTCCCAGGTCTTTAATGGTGTAATCTGTGATGGAAACCCTTTCATTCCTCCTCAACTTATGTGATTCTTATTCTGTCCATAAATATTCCATTTAGTCTCTACCAAATTGTCTGCTGATTCTCTTCTTGGTATTTTGCCATTCTGTGGGCATCTGACTGAGGTAGTTTTATTGATGGACCAGTTTATAGGTTGTCTATTTAACTGCATCCTGTAGTATGGACAATAGGCATCCTTTATTCGATTGTTTTTTTTTTCTCAGTGCTTTACTGAGGTCTATTATTTTTCATGCTTGTTCCATGATTGGACTATTTTTTTCTACTCATATTTCCTGCAATAAATTTTATGCCACTTTGTGCTCTTTATCAGTCATATGCTATGACTTACTTGGGTTACTTCTCTATCATCCTATGGGATTGTCTGAAATCTTGATTCTTCAGGTTCTGCCATCTACAGCCATTTAATATTACCAGAAGATAATTGACATTAGAAAAATAAGTTTTTGATTCAAGAGAAATTTGGGATCACTGAAAGTGCCAGGCACTTTTTCCACAAATAATCACTTTCTTTCTCTTCTTCTGATCCAATTCTGGCCCTCTCATTGTCCACCTGCAGTTCCTGTCCAAAATAGTTGGACTGAAGGAACAATCATACCATAGTAGAGACAGTAGGTGTTCATCAACCAGTTGGATTTTTCTGGGTGGTTGTTAGATCATACTCTTTTGGGGGACCTTGGGTCTTGTTGAGGGAGTCTGACACCATCTCATTCCTTGTTGCAGTCAGCACAATGGATGTGGATTGCAAACTGGTATATATGGATGACCTTATCATCCCATAGACAATATACTTTCTATTTGAGAGAGAGTGTGACATCATGGGAAAAGTACCCAGAAGAATTGAGTTCAAATCCTCACTCTGCTACTAATGAGTTGTATAACTTGGGATAAATCTCTTTGGGTCTTCACCAGACAGATGCCCACAGAATGGCAAAATTGAAGAGGTTGGATATAATTAATTTCAGTTCCAAACTGATGATCCTGTAATTATACAGGATATCATTTATACAAACAGACATTCTTGGTGAGCATATGCCCAGCTTTGTCTGAGAGGTACTTGGGAATATGACGGAGACATCTTGGGTCTCAGTCTTTGACTAAGGCATCTTCTGAATTTCTTTTTCTTTTGGGGGCTAAGTGACTTGTTCAAGGTCACAAGTTAGTAAGTGCTAAGTGTTCAAGGTCAGGTTTGAACTAAGGTCCTCTAGACTCCAAAGCCAATGTACTAAGCCATCTAGCTGCTCCAATTTCTTCTCAATTAGTCCATGACCTGGCAGGAAATCAGATTTTCCAGTGAGTTTTGTTCATGCATTTGTCAGGGCATTGTTCTGCAGCATTCTCGGTGGCTTCCAGGGAGGGTATTTATTAATCTTTATTAATAACTTATTAATAATGATTAATCATCATGAGAGTAATGATGCAGTAGCACTAGGCTTTGGGCGTCTCTCATCTCTCTTCTTGAGGGTTTACCACCCACACTTGCTCATAGTTGGTGATCTGTAAGGTTTTCTTGTCAAGTCTTTGCCTGTAGCCTTGTGACCAGGAGCTACCCGTTCATATTTTCAGGGATAGGTTGAGAGAAACTGAGAGAAGCTAGTCAGAGCTCTCACCTGCCTCTTGATTGAATAGATAGAACATCTATCATTCCTTTCCAGCCTGCCATGGCTAGGGAAGCCTGGAACCAATGGGCACCAGGCTCAGCCTCTTTGTATGGCTGTCTTGGCTCAGAGTCAAGTCTTCTTGCAAGAATAAATTCTGGTTTCTAACCCAGATCTCCTAGCTGTGATTGAGCCCTAATGGATTCTGAGAATTGTGCAGAGCAATATGTCCATGGGTACAACACTCACCTAGTCTTTGTGGGGTTTGCTTGCAGTCTTGCTCATTCACTGGCTAGACTTGGAATGAAACTCAGTTTACCTGTTTGTAAATGGGCAGATTATTCACCCTGACTTTTTAATGGGGATTAGGGAAATCCTTTTCAGACTTGAATGAAGAGAAAGGAAGTTTTAGTATTCAGATCCTATGCCAACTCTATTACAATTCATTATGTCAATTCCTTTTCTATGCTCAGATCCCACCCAGAATCATATCTTTATTGGAGACCACAGTGGCTTCTCACTCCTAGAGTTCTGACCCTTATTGCTTTTTATTTAACCAATGGCAGCAGCTTTTAAATTGTTCTCAGTGCTTAAGTTTCTCCCCTCTCCTATCCATTCATACCAAAATAATTTTCCTTAAGTGTAGGCCTTATTATATCATTCCTTCACTTAGTAAACTTTAATGACTCTGTATTGCCTCTAGGGCAAAATATAAGCATTTCTGTTTAGCTTTTGAAGACCTTTACATCCTGGCCCCAATATCCCTTTTCAATATTATTATACATTACTTTCTTAACATTCATTTTTTTATATAAAACTTTTGAGTTCCAGATTTTCTTCCTCAGTTGGTAAGCAATTTGATATAGGTTTCATATATTATATATTTTCATATAATATAATAATATAAAATATAACATTATTATGTATAAAACTTATATTAGATATAAATAAATAAAAAATAAAACCTTTATCAAATTGCTTACCATCTTATATGCATATGTGAGTGTGTGTTCATGTATCTATATTCTACAAATTGACCTTCTTGTGATTCTTCAGAGGAAGTTCTCTTTCTCCCATCTGTGTATCTTGGCACTGACCCTC
This sequence comes from Myrmecobius fasciatus, assembly GCA_023553655.1. Lineage (NCBI taxonomy): Eukaryota > Metazoa > Chordata > Mammalia > Dasyuromorphia > Myrmecobiidae > Myrmecobius > Myrmecobius fasciatus. The sequence continues at coordinate 51,412 of JAJPUD010001924.1, read as the reverse complement.
CTCAGGAGTTCTCATCTTACCTCCACCTTTTAAAATCTTTTGTTTCCCTCAAACTTTGATTCAAGAATCACCTTTTATAAGCAACCTTTTCTGGTCCCCCTCCTCAAATTACCTTGCACTTATTTTGTATATATTGTGCATATATTTATTTATGTACCTATTGTTTCCCCCAATAGAATGTAAATTCCGGGAAGGAGGGACTGCTTTGTGTTTGTCTTTGTAACTTCAGCACTCCTGAACAGCAGGTGGCACACAGTAGGTACTTAATAAGTGCTTGTTATTTGATTAATTGATAGATCTGGCCTCACAAGCATTGCTGAGACTCTCTCTCTTTAGCATTTTTTGGCTTACAGAAGTGGAAGAGACTTTTGCTACATTGATAGATGTTTTTGTATTTGTGTAATATCTTCACATTTTATCTTTTAATCCCATAATAATTCAGATTTCTCTAGCTGAAGAGAGGACCAAAAAATTTTGCATGAATTTTCCAGGTCACCTGGGTATCACACCCTTAACCCTTTTAATGTGGAAGGGATAACTATATTGTACCTGGTTATAAATGGTATATGTTTATTTTTTTTTGCATGCATGGTGTGTTTTATTTTTTAATATATTAATAGCCTTTTATTTTTCAGAATACATGCAAAGATAGTTTTCAGTGTTCATCACTGAAAAACCTTGTGTTCCAAATATTTCTCTCTCCCTCCCCACTTACTTTCCTAGACAGAAATACTATATGTTTAATAAAGGTATTAAAGTCCAGAGGATAGTGGTCAGATCAAAACCAGACCATGCAAAGATCAAGGAAAGAAATGTGAAAAGAGATTTAATTGTCCTGGAATCTCTAAAAAGATGCCATGTGAAAGGGGGCTTAGATTTATTCTGCTTCTTTCCAGAAGTCAGAACTAGGAAAAATGGGGGAAAAAGTAAGTGAGGGGTAGGTTGCCCTTTTAGTATTTTCCTTCGGTTCCTGCTCCTTTGCTCTTTGTTCCTTTGTGGTTGTAAGGAGGCAGGACTACTTTGAACTGGCTCCGAGAGCTGAGTGGGGGGAGGGAATTTACCCTCTTGCCTATCTTACTGGTTACTGTGGGCACATGGCCATCTCTGTCTCTCTTTATTCCTCTCCGATCTTAGGCAAAAGGGTACTATGAAACAGAAGGGCTTGGGTGATTTGTGAGTTTAGGAGATCTACAAGTCTGATCAGAATACTACCAGAAAGCAGAGCTGAATGGTAGGGGATCGCAGCAGTGGTCACAGAAGCCCGAGTAACTGAGAATAGCTGAGTGAGTCTGTTGGAGAAAAAAGCCAGCTCCGAAGGGGAGTGACTTAACCTAGCAGGAGATATTCCATCTCAGCAGAGGGCTGAATCATCCACTAGATAGGGTAGGCCCTCCTGCAGTCCAGCAGAATGACCAATGGGTCCCCAGCACCTGCATTGAACTTTGTGAAGATTCAATGAAGAATTTATGGTTTCAGAGCTGTGAATTTCCTCGACCACTTATGGTTTTCTGCCCTTGTGCTTTAAGCTTGTGCCCACTGCTGCCAGAGCCCTTATATGTTCCAGGGGATACTACGGGCTCAGTTTGAGGGGAATGTTTTGTGCCATCTTGTCTCCCTATACCTTCTCAATAAATCACTTTTGTAAAAGCTAATTTAGTGTGTCAGGTATGAGTGTTAATGCATTGTGCAGCAGTAGGGGCTCATGAGTGACACTACTAGAAATGCCAGGTCACTCTTGCTTCTCATCAGGGAGAAGTAGTCAGTCACCCTTTAGGGGCCTTAGCTTAAAAATGTGTCTTGTTAAGGGAATGGCCTCCGAAGGGCTGCTATAATTATAGGGAAGAAATTTTGTCTAAATGTGAAGAAAAGTATTGAAAAGAAGAATGGGTTGCTTCAGGAGATGGTGAATTCCTTTTGAATAGAGTTTTCCAAGTATGGATTGAATGACTAATTTCTTTTAGTGGATTCCTACTAGGAAAGGTATATGGAATCACACAGTTTTAGACTTCACAGAGACTCGGTATTGTCAGTGGACAGAGACAAAAAATCTCATGATTCAGCCCACGGGTTCCTTGTGGAAGCAAGAAGAGAAGTCCGGTATGCTCAGGATCAGCAAGAGCTTCAGCATAGCCAGCCTGAAAACTTGAACTAAATTCTGTATGAGGAAGGGAAACAAAATTCTGCAAGAAGTAGCAAGCATGGGAAATGGACTCAGAATTACTTGTTTCATCATCTCCTTATTAGAAATAGTCTCAACTGTATGAGGACAGGTTCATTCTTATAAACCTTTTATATCCTTTAACACTCCATACAGTGATCCACATGCATTGTCTACTTAGTAAGTGTTTATTGAATGAATGGACGGAAGATTTCCAAATCTTGGAACTACCGAGAAGTCAGTCATTGCTGAATTATCTGCATAATTCAGATCTCTACCTCCAGACCAGGCATTCACAACCACCTGCAACTCTCTATGTGTTTCCAAGAGTAATCTGTCCTTCAACCCTCCGGCTCACCTGCAATGTTATCTGCGAAAGTTTCTATACAACTTAGAGCTTCTACAAGAATATCCTGCCTCCTTATTTCCATTGCAGCCGTTCTGAATGTCTTGGCCTTTGGGTGGGACTCATGCCTAAAGTCCATGTAGAACTGACCCTCAGAGTCTTCCCACACTCTTCAGTGTTGCTCCTTCATATTGTCTCTCAATGTTTGAGGACTATTTCTGGCTGCTTACCCTGGTTGCCGAAACTGCTAGCTATGGCTCTAGGTACTGCTTTCTCCAGTCCACTCCATTTGGTTCAACTCAAGGACCCTTTACTTGGCTCTGGGACTACAAAGAAGGATACATAAGGTCCTTTCAGGAAGCTTTCCAAATTACTCTTTAACTCCATCCCTGCATGGGCAGTATCTGGGTATGCTCCCTTTGTCCACAGAAAAGAGACATCATGGATTTGTGTTTCTAAGATGCAAAATAATTTGGACAAGTAGTTCTGCTACATATTGTATAAAGTTGGAGAAGTCCCTTCCCTTTCTGGTTTCCAGTTTCCCCATTTGCAAAATAATGAATAAGCTGTATTAGGTGATCTCTAATCTTCCAGCTCTATAGCTTAAGATCTTATGGAAAGCAAGGTAAGTACAAAGAAAAGAACATTTTTCTTTCTCATATAAGAGACTTTCTCTAGTGACTATGGGCCTCCTGAGAATCAAATTCCATGAGACCAACCCAAGTTTCAATGCATGACCTGAAAGCTTAGTTCTTAGTTATCTTTTTTAAAAAGCATTTTTAATGATGATAGATAATCAAAGCACACATGGCATTTTGGAAAACAACTTTCTTATTTTTGTAAGACAATCTGTGCTAATTAGATGTAAAACACATTCCTGGGAAAATTACATAATTTACAAGCAATTTACAAAACAGACCTTTGATATTATTTGTGCTGCTGCTTTGCTGTGGAATTAGCTCACAGTATAAATATTGGGCACCTATGTGAATGTAACATAGGAGATGTGTTAAATGGAAATGGTACATATTTATTCAAAATTGTGGGTTTATTTCCTAGACATTTCTCATCATGAAAGACAGCAGGTAACATGAGGGCCTCAGGTAATCCCCAGGAATGTTTCAGTTAGCTTTGGTTACATATCCATGCCTGCTTCTGTGTCTTCACAGCAGCTCAATTTTATTGTTATTCTAATCTGGCCCAGGTCATTTCCTGATAGGTGGAAAATACTCCTGAGTGAATACCATCTCTTCTCTAATGTCTCTGGAGTTTGTCTGAAGTGTCCTGGGTTTTCAGGGAAGTAGGGATGCCCTGTCTACTTCAGTAACAGCTTTCCACTTCTAAGTCCTGCCTTTAGATCTTGTTTTAAATAGAAGAAAGATGAATTTTTAAAAGTTTTACATTACTTTCATTTCCAAACACATTCCTCACTTAGAGAGCATCCCACCTAACAAAGAATTAAAAAATCATTTCAGCAAAATTAGCCAACACATCTATCAAGTCTGAGAGTATTTGCAATGTTCCATTCCCAAAGTTCCTCATCTCTACAAAGAAGAGAAAAAGGTGCATTTTTTCTTTCTTCTTCAGGGTCAAGTCTGGTAATTATAATCACATAGGATTCACTTTCTTTCTCTCTGTCCCTCTCCCTCCTCCCTTCCTTTACTTTTCTCCCTCTCTCCTTCCCTTCTTCACTCCCTCCCTTCTTTTTTCATTCCTTCCCTCCCTCCTTTCCTCTTTCTTTCCCTCCCTTCCTCCCTCCCTTCCTTCTCTCTTCCTCTCTCCCTCCTTCCTTCTCTCTCTCCCTCCCCTTTCCCTCCCTCTTTTTTCCTTCTTCCCTCTCTCCATCCCTCTCTCCATCTCTTCCCTCCTTCCTTTCCTTCCTCCTTCCCTTTTGCCCTCCCTTTTCCCCTCTTCTCATGTCAAATCCTGTCCAAAAATGGGAACTTCAAAGAACCAAATTTAAAGAAAACAGAACCTTAACTGAAACCCTTTAAATGTTGTCTGGTTAGGCACTATGTTTTCTGAACAGTGGTATAAATAATTTTGCCTAATAAATGACCCTTCTATTACAGTTTTTTTTTAATTTTTTTTGCCACCTGAATCAGCTAACCATTTATTCAAACCAGTGACAAGACAAATGTAAATCAAAATGGAAATTTTGTTCCCACATAGCGCTTTGACAAAGATGACAAAAGATGGAAATAGAATGTAGAAAGAGTTATACCAATATGCTATTAAGTGATTTAACTATTCTAAAAACAGTGCACATATCTTTTGACCCAGAGATCCCACTAAGAGCCATTTACCACAAAGGAGATCAATGATTTAAAAAAAAATAAAGCTTCCCTATGCACCAAGATATCTACAGCAGATTTTTGATGATAGCAAAGAACTAGAAACAAATTGCTCATTGATTGGGCAATGGTTAAGCTATATATGTACATGAACATAATGCATTATTACTGTATTATAAGAATGGTGAATGTGTTGAATGTAGAGAGAGATGGGTTAGACATACCAACTGATGCAAAGTGAGGTAAATAGAGTCAGGAGACCAATATGCCCAATAACTACAAAAATGTAAGTAGAAAGAATAATACAAAAAATATCAAAACTGAATGATATAAAATTATGACATAAAGGAGAGACATCAAAATGCTTCTCTATTCTTTCTTTGCAGAAGTGGGGGATTATAAGTAGGAATCATAGAGCATAATGTTGGAAGAATGGCTAGATGGCACAGCGAATAGATCACCAACCCTAGAGTCCAGAGGTCCAGAATTTTCAAATCTGGCCTCAAATGCTTCTTAGTTGTGTGACCCTGGGCAGGTCACTTAATGCGGATTGACTAAAAAAGAACATAATATTGGATTTGGTTGCTATTTGGATTATATTGGAAAGTTGCTTTTTGGGTAATATTTTAGATAAGAGAGCTCATAATGTAAAAACAAATTTTTAATGACGTTTTAAACAAACTAAAAATTCTGGGCACAACCAGTGATACTTTTTATGAGGTATAAACACCTCTTTGACAGTAGCTGAACATTGTGATTGACTAAGCAAGCAGTCTAGTCATACCCTTGGGATCTTTAAATGGCTGAGGCCTTAATGAATTTCCGCATTTCTGGAGTGGGAAATATTCCAGTCCCTGGAGAGCTTTTTGGAGGAAACCCTTGTGGAGAGGTGAGGGGGAGAGGGAATATTTCTTTCTCTTCTTTCCTCATATGACATTTATCAAACTTCCCAGAGGGAGACACATCATCAGGTAGTTAGAAAGCTCCTTGGTTCATGAAATTTAAAGTCATAATTGAAAGATCAGAAATTCACTCTAAAAACCTATAACAAAATAAAAAAACCCATGAAAATAGACTGTCACTAGAAGGAGAAAGCAATTTCAGTGAGAATGAAGCTGTCTTTGGAGAGGATCAGATCTTGGCAACCTAGAATAAAGATTCTAGGAAGAAAGAAAAGATTTCTATACCTTAATTACTAACTGTAAGTTACTATTGCCACAATGCTTAGTACACATTTGTATCACTATTATTGTATTCTTAAGTTTGAACTCACTCTTCCCTTGGATATTTTGTGTATTTGTGAAAGAGTGTACCCCACAATAAAATCATGTATATCCTTTGACCAAGTAATGCCATCATGATATCAGTATCCCAAAGAGATAAAAAAAAACTCAAAAGGAAAAGGACTATATAGACAAAAATATTTATAACAGCACTTTTAGAGATGACAAAGAATTGGAAATTGAGGAGATGTCCATCAATTGGGGAATGACCGAATAAATTGTATATGATGATGATATAATACCATTATGCTTTAAGAAATGACAAACAGGATGCTCTCAGAAAAACATGGAAAGACTTACATGAACTGATGCAAAATGAAATGAGCACAACCAGGAAAATATTGTACATAATAAACAGCAATATTGTATGATGATCTATTACAAATAACTTAGCTATTCTCAGCAATACAGTAATCCAAGATATTCTGTAAGACTTAAGATGAAAGGTACTATCTGTCTCTAGAAAAAGAACTGGTAGAACCTGAATGCAGATCAAAGATGCTTTTTCTTTACTTTTCTTCTTTTTTTAATCTGTGTTTTCTTTCCCAGAATGGCTTACATATTTTGCATGATTACACATGTATATGTCAAATGCTTGCCTTCTCAATGAGAAAGATAAAGGGAAAGAAGAGAGAATTTGGAATTCAAGATTGAAAAAAATTAAAATTATTTCTACATGTTATTTGAAAAAATAAAATATCAAATAAGATAAAAAAAAAGAAATGAAAAAATATGAGGCAGCTAGGTGGATGAAGCACTGGCCCTGGAGTGAGCAGGCCCTGAATTCCAATCTGCCTCCTGACACTTAACACTTACTACCTGGGTGATCTTGGGCAAGTCATTTTAACTAAATTGTATAAAAAAAGTGCAACCTAGGTTTATGAAAGGGGGTAATGTTTTATAGTTACTCTTTTTACTATACTATCTTGGAAAATGTCTTCACCAAGAGGTAATTGTGCTTACTGGGTTGATTACTGATATAATCCCCAGTTGAGAATAGCTGTATCCAAGGTTACTCCTGGAACTCTAGGGTAGCAGACATCCTTTGGGGACTCAACCTATTGGAGTAAGTGTACCTTGAGGAAATAGTCTAATAGTTTTCCTGAACTTTCCCCCCTCATTTGTTAAAAGGGATGCTTCTTGGAAGTGGGACAGGACAAACATGTATGGGGAAGTGTAGGTGCTATTATTACATTGTTGGTGGAGCTGTGAACTGATCCAACCATTCTGGAGGGCAGTTTGGAACTATGTCCAAAGGGCGATAAAAATGTGCATACTATTTGATCCAACAGTGCCTCTACTAGGCTTGTATCCCAAAGAGATCTTAAAGGAAGAAAAGGGCCCCACATGTGCAGAAATGTTTGTGGCAGCCCTTTTTGTAGTGGCTAGAAACTGGAAACTGAATGGATGCCCATCAATTGGAGAATGGCTGAATAAATTATGGTATATGAATGTCATGGAATATTATTGTTCTATAAGATACAACCAGCAGGATGATTTCAGAGAGGCCTGGAGAGACTTGTGTGGACTGATGCTGAGTGAAACGAGCAGAACCAGGAGATCATTGTACATGGCAACAACTGTGATGGACTTGGCTCTTTCCAGCAATGAGGTGATTTGGACCGATTCCAATAAACTTGTGATGGAGAGAGTCTTCTGCATCCAGAGATAGGACTGTGGATCACAACATTGTATTTTCACATTTTTGTTGTTGTTTGTGTGCTTGTTTTTTTCCCTCCCATTTTTTCGTTTTTGATATGATTTTTCTTGTGCAGCATGATAAACATGGAAATATGTTTAGAAGAACTGAACTGCACATGTTCAACCTATATTGAATTATTGACTGTCTAGAGGAGGGGAAAGATGGTGAGGGAGAGAGAAAAAATATGGAATCCAAGGTTTTGCAAGGGCGAGTATTGAAAACTATCTTTGCATATATTTTGAAAATTAAAAGCTATTATTAAAAAGAAATGTAGGTGATATAAAGGCAAAATATATCAATAAAAATAATAAAGACTGGATTTTAACTCAGTTTTGAAGGAAACTAGGAGTCCAAAAGGTAGAGATGAATAGGAATTACACTTCAGATATGGGGGAGACAGAGCAATGGCATGAAAATAGAAAATGGAATCACAAATGAAGAGCAGAAGTATAATGACTGAACCATAGAATGTTTGAGAAATTAAAATGTAGGCTGAAAAGGTAAATTGGAGGCAGGTTATGGGGGGCAGGTTATGACGGCTTTAGATACCCCAAACAGGAGTTTATATTTGTTCTAAGAGAGCCATCAGAGTTTGTTATGGTCTGGTGACATGGTCAGACCATTTTAGGAAAATCACTTTGGCAGAAGTATGGAGGATGTTTTGGAGTAGGGGAAAGAGCTGAGGCAATGAAACCAATTAGGAGGCTGTTGTTCAGTTGTTACAGTCATGTTTGACTCTTCATGATTCCATTTGGGGCTTTCTTGGCAGAGATACTAAGGTGAGGAAACCAAGGCAAACAGGGGTAAGTGCCTTGTCCAGGATCTCATACTAGTAAGTGTCTGAGACTAGATTTGAACTCAGGAAGAGGAGACTTCTGATCCCATTCAAGGAGGTGGTATTTAAGGTGTGAACCATGATGGTCATTGTATGTTTAGAGAAGGGCAGGGACTTGAAACATGTGGAGGTAGAAGTGAAAAGATCTGGAAACTGGATATATGAAGTAAGTGAGGGTGAAGAGTTGGGAATGGCGCTGAGATTGTGAACCTGGGTGATTGGCAAGATGGGTGATCTCTTGATAGTAATAGGGAAGTTCAGAAGAAGGGATATTTTTGAATCTCCCTGATTTTTATGGGGCAGATAATTGGGCAATAATGGTCACTGGAATTTTATGATGCTATTTTCTTCAGAGTTTAGTTTTGGAAAAGGCAGGTCTGTCCTTAAGAAAGAACAGTTACTGAAATCCTGAAATAATTCCTCATTTACAAAAAAAAAAGCTTCACAGAATAAGACATTCAGTTAAACTCAGAAATGAAAGGTGTTATGATAATAAAACAGCTTTGTTTTGCAGTAGCAATAAAATAAGCAAGTGAAATGACTTGATTTAATAAAATCATCTTTCAAAAGCTGCTGCTATGAGTATTTTTAATTATAAAATGTTCTAATCTAATGTATTCCTCTCTCTTTTGCTGTTGTTGCATATTACATTGGGTTTGATGAATATTCCAACATTTCAAAATGTACTGAGTTCAAGAGTCAGTGTAAACATATTGTTGTGTTTACAGATACTGTAAAATGCATATTTCTATGGAAAGAAAAAAATTTCAAATAAAAATAAAGTACTGTTACCAAAAAAAGAGCTTCATTTCTAACAGATTTTCACCCTGAAGGCAGCCAGTTACTTGAAACTATGGGAGACTGGATTCTGATGGTGGAAACAGAGAGACTTATTTTTAATGTGTCATGGTAGAAGAGGTCTAGGTTTGGAATTAGAAAGCCTGGGCAAAATCTTGGCACTGCTCCTTATTATCTGTGTAGTCATGGGCAAATCACTTCCTTGGTTTCCAGTGTTGTCCTCTCTTAAAATGAGGGCATCAGACTCTATAACTTCTAAGGTCCTATTCTGGGGCATCAAAGTTTAGGAGAACAAGTCAGTCATGGAAACAGGAAACTTCGGTTCTGGTCTTGGTTCTGCTTCTCACTACCTATATATCTTGAGCAAGTCATTTCCCTTGTGGGGGACCTATTTTCCTCCTTGAAAAGTGAAGGGGTTGAATCAGTTTATCTTTCAGGGAGGTATCTTCTCATGCTAAATCTCTGATCCTATGAATCAGTGCATAGAAAACAAGGGGATGACTCTTTGGTCCAAAGGGGTAATGGTTTGGAGGAAAGATCTTTTGCCTGTATACAGTTCCAGGTGCTTGAGGCTGAATTTGAGCATCATTGAAAATGGCAGAGACCCAGCAATCTGGGGCCTTTCTTTCCCTAGAGAGAATGAACTTACTTGACCTCCTGAAGATGGGCCTGACCCATTAACCTAATTATTCTGGCCCGCCACCAACACATTCCAGGTGACATGGGGGTGAAGCCCAATATGCATCCAATCCACGGAGCACTTTAAATGCTGAAAGGAGGAGACCCAGATGAGTTTATTAGATTATCATTGCGGAAGTTAATAAAGAATTAATTCCTCTCTATGTGACATCCAAAGGCAGTTATTCCAGTAGCCTGTCCATTTACACAAAGCTGAGTATTTGTCAAGTGTCAGACTCAATTCCCATGACCCAAGCTCCTTCAATAATTCTGGATTAGGGATAGCCTGAAATGACATTACACAAATTTTATTCCAAGATGCATGGAGCTCTGGGGACTACTCAGGAATTTCAGGTTAGTGAAGGTTATTCCGTCAGCAAAAGCCGGGTAGAGAGGAGTTCTGGGATGGAGAGACATGGCAATATATCGTCCCCCAGTTCTCAGGCAAAGACAATGTGGGCAGCTTCTCTCCCTTTGGCATTGCTGCCCTGACTTTAGGGCATATTTTGTTCTCTCTGGATATGTCAGCGTATGCTCAGCCTGACTTAGTCCTACAGCTCTAGTGAAAGACATGACATGAAGCAGTAGAGAGAAGCAAGAGCAGAAAAGATAAGAAATCATCCTGCTTGAATGTGCTGGCAAATGCTTCATTTCCTGAAATTTGAGACATCTGAGAGTCCCTTAAAAGAAAGTCTCTTAGAAAACCAGCTGGGAAGATATCAGCGATGGAATATTCTAAAATAGACACCAAGGGGACTGAGGCTACCGAGTGTGGGGTGCTATTGGAATGGGGAGGTGTAGAGGGCAGCTGGAGGGGTCTTTTGTACTCCCAAGGTGGTCAGTCATGTGTACTCAGGGTTTGGGGATGGTGCCCAGCAAGGCTGACTAGAGACAACCTTCTCTTGCATGCTGAGCTCAGACAAAGAAGCTCTGAGCACACAGGATTGGTCCTCTCTCAAGGTCATAGGCAAGGTCACCAGGTAGGGCCACGAGGAGGAGATACTTAGAGAGCACAAGCATATGTGATTTCAAAAAGCCCTGGTAAATAAGGTGTCAAGGTGGACCTTTTCCTTTTTTTTCTTTGCTTTCTAGAAATATCATTTCCCTTTTCAGTTTCACTCTAGGTTATTGATTTTTTTTTCCTTCCCTTATAGTCTAATGGAGCTGGGATGAAAACAGATTTTTAAATGTAAGGTCTTGAAAAAAAGGAAAGAGTCTTATGGATCTTAATTCAAGTTGTTTCCTCTTTGTGGAAAGGAGAGTATGAGCCCAGGAGAGCGTGAGACCCTCAGCAAAACCCTGAAGGTTGGAATGAGCTTATGGCCAAGGTGCCTTCAGTTGTTGTCATAAAGGATGCTAGGGGAAAAGATTTTTCCCCTTTCCTTGAAACTAGGGCATTTTGTTTCAGGGGGAACATTCTGTTACAGCTCTAAGAGTTTTCCTCTAATGTATTAGTTTCTGTAATAAATTCACAAAGCTGGTTCTGGGTTCAATTGGGCTGCCCTGCTAGATGGAAGAATAATACTTCAGTTTTATTTTTTTAAATAATGTTTCATTTTTTTCTCACAATTACATAAAAAAGAATTTTTAACATTAATTTTTTTTAAATTTGAGTTCAAATTCGATTCTTCTTTCCTTATTGTCATTTTGTGGAAGAAAACTTGAACAATAACAACAAAAAGAAACTGAAAAATAATATGCTTTGGTATATATAATTCTTCAGTTTTAGAGAAAGCTTTGTGATTCTCCTTTGCTTGTTTGATCCCTTTAGAATATAAATTCCTTGAGACCAGGGATTGTTTTCTACATCTTTGGGCTTAGTGTAGTGCCTGGCATACAGCAGGTATTTAATAACTGCTTGTGTTGTGCTCCTGCTTGTTTGATTCCAGCCTTCATGGCTCAATTATGGAGTATTGACTTCATTTTCTCAAGGTCTAGGTGAAGGTACCATCTTTTAGCTTGTCAATCATACCTTCACTCAACAAGTCTGCGATCAGCATCTATTGTGTGATCAGTCTTGCAGTAGGTGCCCATAGAGACAAATATGGCAGAATACCATCATGTTTACTGAGTGGATTTGTTGAGCGAATCCAGTTGTGCTCTTGAACTCATTGTTTCTTTCCTGTTCTGGGATCCAGTTCCATCAATCATTCACTTGTTCTTTTATATCATTACTGCCTTCATTAGGGAAGTTGGAGAGAGGAGACAGGACATCCCAATAACAGGGAATGGCATTTACAAACATGGCAGAGGTAAGACTGTATGTAGAACATAACTGAAGGACGGGGAGAAAATTCATCCATCTATACTTGATAATAGCAAACATTTATTTTCATTTTTTGACAGGACCTATGATTTCAACAGTGCTTTGGATGAGGAACTTCTTCTGCTAATGAGATTGGCACCTGCTGTGCAATTGTATAATTTTAGAATTACTCTAAGGGGCACTGAGAGTTTAAGTAACCTGCCCAAAATAACATAGTCTGACTCCAAGGTCAGCTCTTTATCTATTGTGTTGGACTTAAAAATTTACAAAGTATTTCAAAACATGTCATTAAATTCTAACAAACAACCAATTTTACTGATTAGGAAACTGAGACTCATATAGGTCAAGTGTCTTGTTTGGTCTGGGTCACACAGCTAGTGAGTCTCTTATTTGAGATTAGAGCCCAGTCTCCCTTGCTATAGAACTAAGGTCTTAGCACTGAATCACACTACCTCTCTATTTGTAGGAGAGGGTTTATGTTGAGGAGTAATTGGGAGAAGTTAGATTTAGAGGGTCCACGAAATTAGGTGGAATAAAATAACATTTTTATTGCTACCAATTCTAAAATTTATCCTTTTCTTCAATTATTTAAAGACATTATTCTGAGGGATCCATAAATTTCATTATATTGCTAAAAAAATCCATGATCCAGAAAAGGGTTTATAGGATCTTGAACATTTGAATAAGCAATTACAGATTCCTAGAACCATCCCATTCAAAGGGTCTCAGGATGTCATCTAGCAAGTATTAGCATGAATCTTTCCTATAACACCTTTGATAAGCAGCCAGATAACTGATGTGAAGAATACTCTAAAGCCAATGATGATGCTTTCAGGGATTAAGATGTTAGGAAACACCTTGTTTTCCAGAGTTCAAGTCCAGTTGACACAGGGAACACTTAGGATCAGACTGAGAATTCCTGAGTTGGAAGGATCCTCTAACTCATATTTGAACAAAAATCTTTTGCTCAACACCCACAAATGGTCATTCAGTCTCTGTTTGAAGATCTCTAGTGAAAAATTTCCTCCTTTATTGGAACTGTTCCAATTAAGACTAAGTGAACACATATCTAGTATATCATACATGGCCATTCTTGTTCTGGTACAGTTCAAATGAAATGATCATCGAAGTTCCTTCAACCTCTATTTAAGGTGTTGCCCCCTTTGAATTTGGGACAATTTTATTTGTGAAAAGGGGCAGAAAATGGATAGAACTAAGGAACTGAGAGGACCTGAAAGAATCAGATCCTTAAGAAAAATTAAAAAGTACTTCCTGAAGTGAAAGATGGCTGAAGTGGTTTATTTCCTCAGCAGCTTATTTACATTATAGTGACTTTAAAACTGAAAACTCAAAAATTGTGATAACTAGAATTTTATGAGGATTATGATAAAATTGTACATGGTCAGTTTATGTTGAGGTTGACAGAAACATGAATTTTGTATTCTTTTTCTAAGTTAGAAATAAGTAACTTCATACCTGGAAATCCTGCTCTTAGAAGGAAGAAGCTGAAGAGCTAAAAAGAAAACCAAAAAATACCTACTTTGACCTGAGACCAACAAAGACCCTAAGGAGATGAAGAAAGACTTTGCAGCTGCTTCTGGGAGCTGATCTGATTGGAGGAAAGTGTTGCTGTTTAAATGAATTAATTAGAATTACACTTGAATTATTATTATTAGAATTATTAGAATAGAAATGTTAGAATTATAATTATTAGAATATATTATTAGAATTATGCTTGAAGGGGGAAAATCTTTTGTATATAATTTGCTCAACCTGAAAAGAAAGAGTAGATTGCTTTGCTTTTTGCCACTTACAGCTGGAAAAATGGAAAGTCTTTAGAATTTTGTTTTGCATACAGTCTGAAAGAGGGAGTCCCTTCAGAGCCCTGGGGGCAAGTGCCTAGAATTAGCCTAGAACTGTTTTGCTGAGAAACCTAATGCTCAGAGTTTAGCCAAGGAAGCAGACCTGGCTATTGCAGCTGACTCCAAGGTTAGAATCTCTGTCTTCACTAAGAGCTTAATTTTGTTTCAGTAGCCTAGAAGTAGTAGTTAACAGAAAAGTGCTTCTGTCCAGCAGAATGAAAAGTCCCAGAAGCAGTCTTGCCCATAAGCAGAGTGCTGATTTTCCTTAAGGAGATTTCAAGGTCTGCAATCCAAAGTTGTGAATTGTCCTGAGTACAACAGGTTTTCTCTGTTTATTTTCCCTATTAGTTTTCTGCAAGTTTGTACCCACTCCTCTCCCTAATGGACATTGCGTGCATTGGGAGGAACATGTGAACTGGTTTTATGAGTAAACTGTTATGTGCTGATTAGTATTGCTTTTGCTTTATCGTATAATAAAAATTTCATGATTAAGCATTTTTGGTGTCATCTTGTTTGACTGGAAAGCATACAAGTGGGGCTTAGGAGCTATAATTATATATAACTAATGTAAGAGATTAATCTATTATATTATAACATATATATATATATAACTATATATAAGTATATAACTTCCATATAATATTGGATTATCTCTCTTACCCTAAAACTGAATTATAACATTGTCACCCTCTCTGCTGAACCACCCCAATATGGATGCAGGTGGGATGAGAGAAAGATAGCCTTAGCCCAGAGAAAAAGCAATTAAGAATTGAAGTCAGAGGGGCAGCTAGGTGGCGTACTGGATAGAGCATCAGCCCTGAAGTCAGGAGGTCCTGAGTTCAAATCTGATCTCAGACACTTAACTAGCTGTGTGACCCTGGGCAAGTCACTTAATCCCAATTGCCTCAGCAAAAAAAAAAAAGAAAAAAGAATTGAGGTTGGCACTATACCCACATCATCCTGATATTCTATGATTCTGAATTTTCTACTTCCTGAGGAAATCTATTCTATTTTCAGCACTTTCAATTACTAGGAAATATTTTGGTATATAGAGCTGAAATCTGCTTCCCTCTAACTTCCTACTCTTGGTCCTAGTTTTGTACTTGGAGGCCAAATAAAACAAATTTAATTTTTTCCCCCACATATTAGCCCTTCAAATTAGCCTCAGGTCATAGAATTTAGAGCTGGCAGGGGTGTTAAGGATGACCTTGTCAAAATCCTTTATTTTAACAATTTAAAAACTGAGGTCAAGAGACAAAGTAGTGATGGTCACACAACCTAGTAAATAGCACAGTTCACATTCATGTTCTTTGACTTTTGATCCTAAATACATGAAGACAACAACCATGTCCCTCTAAGGCATCTCTTCCCCCTTTTCCTGTCTCCCCTCCCCCTTCCCCACAATGGTATGAAGCTTTTCAGGAAATAGCTCCGTAAAGAGAAGTGGATAATATGAAGGCAGCTTAAAGGGAGCACAAAGAGAACCCTCAAGGAAAAGTGGAAAGATTTAGATGGAGGGTGGGGGATATGGAAACAGCACAAGCCTATTATTTCTTTGTTAGGTTGATGTTAGGAGGCAGTTCTTTTCATTCCCTTCTGATTCCTGGTTCAACCTTCTGCCCAAGAGGGAAAGCTATGAGATCAAAGTTACAGAGTTATTTAGTGACAAAATCAGGATCAGAATCCAGTTCTCCTAACTCCCTGGCCAGGAGAAGTTCTCCTAAAATCTGATGGATTCCTCCATGTCCCAGGCAGTGCCAATTTCCATGCTTATCCTGGTGTATGTAGCTCTGCCCAGTGTACAGGGGATGAATGCCCACAGGACCCCATGGATGAGCCTAGGGATGCTGTCCAAGCTGGTTGGTGGAAGAATATGACCGTAGGGTCGTCTCCGAACAAGGTGGTCCTAGGTGGTCCCAGAAAGCCCTTCCAGGAGCCCACAGTCTGTTTCCCTTCACAGGCAGGGGACAACTCTGTGGGAGGAGAGTGATGAGCAGTCCCTACCATCATTACCAGCTAAGATGGAAGTTTTATGCTGAGGAGGGAACAGGAGTCAAATGGTTATAAATCAAAGTGGCCTCTGCTGAGTCTCCTGGGCCAGAAGGAAAGGTTATCTTGGAGTTGCTGCTTTTCACCAAGCTTGGAGTCAATGAATTGAGCCCTCAGGAAAGGTATCAGATGAGGGATAGGGAATGGTAGTCTGGCAGAATCTGGGTGATTAGAGATAAGGGTGTTTCACATCTCTTAAATACTGTATTTTCTGCCTCATGATAGAGTCAGAGTGGGTTTTACTAGGGGGGATCCATTGTCCATTCCCACTTCCCTGTGGGGGTGGCTATCAGAAGGGAATTTAGGAAGTATCTTTCATGAGCACACAGGACACATACTGATCAGGGGATGGGGGAGGCAAACTGCCATAATAAATCTTATTTGTACAAAATAAGTGTGTAATATGTTTTCACTGATTTGAATTGAACTAAAGAAACCTTGGCTGCTATTTTGGATTAGGTCTGACTTGGACAGTTCCCTTTGTAGATCTAGTTTGATATTGAAACAAAATGAGACACCCATAGGTCATTCAACAGTTAACAAAAGGAGATTGACTTAGGTGTAGCAGAAGGGTATTTCATAAGGAGAGGTATTGAGAACACCTTGAGTTGATTGAGTTGAACAAAGTCCCTATCCACTAGCTAAGCATTTCTCATCCACTAGTCAAACATCCCAGAGTCTCTTCAGCTTTTCATGCATGACAGCTTTGTAGTCAGGTGACAGAAGTGATATTAACAGTTTGAACCTTTAGTTCCCTGAGGCCAGGAATATCTCAAAAAATTTAAAGGATAAATTAGCATAGGGGTAGGGAGTTGGATATATTCAACTTTTAAATTATTTGAGCTCTCAAAAACTTATGATAACTTATCAACAAATCATTGGTTATTATTGTGGAAAACAAAGAAAGAGCAGGGGAAGTTAAGGCATTGGGATTTCAAACCTGGATGCCTAATATTGAGAGAAGATATGGCTGAGCAGACAGAGACCATAGACTGAAAGTTTTTGTATCATTTGTGGATTTCATTACACAATAGTTCAATTGTAGATTTAGATTTACATTGTTAGTTTAGTAGGGAAAATAAGAATTTGGATGGAAGAGAATATGGTGGGTGAGATTCTAGTGGTGGGGAGCAACTGAATTGAGTGCTGATTGATGAACTAGCATTTCCACTAGAATGGTCAACTGAGTAAATGGGGGCCAACTAGTCAATGCAATTCAAAATATTTCTTAAAGTCTGACTATTTGGAAGGCTCTATATTAAGTTCCGAGATTTCAAAGACAAAAATTCCCCACTTCTGCCCTAGAGTCATTTACATTCTATTATAGGTGTGATAGGGATTGAATGTATACCCAAATAAATGAATTCAATGTCTCTAGAAAGTATAAAAATTTATTGGGAAATTATTTTTACATTTAAGGGTTCTGCTAAAGGCCTCATTTCTAAAATATATAGAGAGTTGACTCAAATTTATAAGAATTCAAGCCAGTCTTCAATTGATAAATGGTCAAAGGATATGAACAGTTTTCAGATTAAGAAATTAAAACTATTTCTAGCCATATGAAAAGATGCTCCAAATCATTATTGATCAGAGAAACTTTGAGATACCATTATATACCTCTCAGATTGGCTAAGATGACAAGAAAAGATAATGACAAATGTTGGAGGGGTTGTAGGAAAACTGGGACACTGATACATTGTTGGTGGAACTGTGAACAGATCCAACCATTCTGGAGAGCAATCTGGAGCTATGCTCAAAAAGTTGTCAAACTGTGCATACTCTTTGAACCAGCAGCATTTCTACTGGGCATATATTCCAAAGAGATCTTAAAGGAGGGAAAGGGACATATATCTGCAAAAATGTTTTCATAGTGGCAAGAAACTGGAAACTTAGTGGATGCCCATCAGTTGGAGAATGGCTGAATAAATTATGGTATATGAATGTCATGGAATATTATTGTTCTGTAAGAAACGACCAGCAGGATGATTTCTGAGAGACCTGGAGATACTTACATGAACTGATGCTGAGCGAAATGAGCAGAACCAGGAGAACATTATACACAGAAGCAAGACTATACGATGATCAATTCTGATGGACATGGTTCTCTTTAACAATGAGATGTTTCAAACCAGTTCCAATTGTTTAGTGATGAAGACAGCCATATACACCCAGAGAGAGGCCTGTGCGATCTGAGTGTGGACCATAACATAGCATTTTCATTCTTTCTGTTATTGTTTGCTTGCATTTTGTTTTCTTTCCAGTTTTTTTCCTTCTTGATCCAATTTTTCTTGGGCAGCAAGATAACTGTATAACTATGTATACATATATTGGATTTAACATATATTTTAACATTTTTAACATGTATTGGACTACCTGCCATCTAGGGGAGAGGGTGAAGGGAAGGAGGGCAAAATTTGGAACAAAAGGTTCGCAAGGGTCAGTGTTGAAAAATTACCCATGCATATGTTTTGTAAATCAAAAGCTTTAGTAAAAATTAAAATAAAAATAAAAGTTATTTAAAATCTCAAAAAAATTTAAAAAAAGAAAGTATAAAAATTTATTTTAAGAAGGTGGGAACAATAACAACTGGGTTGAGAGGAAAGATTTTGAAGAGAAGTTGGAACCCTGAATTATGTTTTGGAGAAAGCTTAACTTCTGAAAGGCTCCTGCTAGGTGGAGGTAAGAATCTATTATATTGCAAACATAGGGGATCATATGTGCAAAGCTGGGGAGGATGGAATGTCATTCACTGTTGACCTAAGGGAATGGCTCATCAGGCCAGCCTGTATAAGGTAGTATGTAGAGAGGGTGGTGATGGGGAGCAGCATGAATAAAGGAAGAGAAAATGAAAAAAAGGAAACAAACACTTTTAAAATATCCTACTATTCCACAGGCATTGCGCTAAGCATTTTTACAAATATTGTATTATTTAATCCTAATAATAATCTTGGGAGGAAGGTACTATTACTACCCACATTTTATAGTTGAGGAAGTAGCAATCAGAAAGTAAGTGACTTGCCCAGTGTCCCACAGCTAGGAAATGTTTGACTGAATTTGGACTTAGATTTACCTAACTCTATGTTCTATGCTCTGTCTATATTGTTCATTCATTACAGGCTCTTTGTGACCCAACTTGAGGTTTTCTTGGTAAAGATATTGGAGTGATCTGCCATTTTCTTCTCCAGCTCATTTTATAGATGAGAAAACTGAGGCAACTGTTAAATGATTTACTCAGAATCACACAGCTGGTCAAGGATCTAAGGTTAGATCTGAATTCAGGTCCTCCTGACTCCAGGCTCAGGGCTCTATCCATTGTACCACCTAACTGCCCTTGTCCCAACTAACTGCCTCTAATTTACTGGTTGAGTTTGGGGGGAATGGTGACTTTGTAAGATGAAGTTTGGGTTATCACTCCCCTCTACAGTCATTATGATAAACAGGAAGTATTTGCAAAGGTACAGGATCCTGGCTCACACTGCCACAAAGCCCATCCACAAACAGCATATACTAGAATTGTAGGAGTAAACAAATGATGGAGCCTACTTAGACCATGCCTGGAGTAGTGATGTCTAATTGAATTTTTATTTTATGTTTTATAAAGTTTTTTTATTTTCAAAACATATGCATAGATAGTTTCATTATTCACCCTTGCAAAACCTTGTGTTCCAAAATATATTTTCTCCGTTTCTTCCCCAGATCCCCTCCCCTAGATGACAAATAATCCAATATATATTTAAACATGTGCAATTCTTCTATACATATTTCCATAATTATCTTGCTGCATAAGAAAAATCAGATCAAAGAGGAAAAAAATAAGAAAGAAAACAAAATGCAAGGAAATAACAAAAAGTGAAATGTATAACTGAATTACAACATTTGAATTTTCTTCTAATCACCAGTTCCCTGGAGAAGGGATGCCTGGTGACAAGTAACAGACTTCAGGAGTTAGTACCTAATATTTAAAGTGTTAGAAAAAGAGTTTGGCTGTCTGTACCTCTATTTAAAATTAGTCTTTGCCCCGTTTCAGGATTAGGTAAGACTACTCTGGACCTGGACGTTTGGGGAAAACATTGGGGGCCAGGACACTGGGGAAGCCAGGCAGATTTGCTCTGGATCTCTTTGTCTTGGCCACTGGTACCTCTGAGGGGTAGACTCAAGGTGGGACCTGAGGCCTGGGCTTTCTTTGCCTTCCCCATTCTATCCCAATACCAGGGATTCACAGGCAGGGATTTGCACATCAATGGGCCCATTCCAGTTGGAGGTGACTTGGGTAATGAGTGACAGTCATGTTAACGGGGCCTGCCTTTATGGAAGGACACCCCCCAAACAAAGCACCCCCAGCAGATAGCAGTGTCCGGCACTGCCTTCTGCCTGGTCACTTGCCAAATGGAACAAGCAAACTTCATGATGCAGCACTCCCCATTGATGGGGAGAAGGATGGGCGGACTGGGATTCAGGAAGAGAATGAATTTCTATGGCTGACAAGGGAAAGATGCATTTGAAAGGGGGACTGTGGTGGGCTTATGGCCTTACATGCTAGCGTCATTGTGACCATTTCCAGGGCCTGGGGAGAGCATATCCTGGGACACGTTAAACTTTAACAGGGTGCTCAAGGCACTGGGCAGTCAAGGCCCAGCCTGGGGGATGGGGAGCCCAGCAGAGGCCCTGTGGCCAGTGCTTTTTCTTGGCCCTGTCTCTAGGACCCAAGAGTCCCTGATGAATTGCCCCAATATTCTGATCAAAAAGTCCTGCTAACAGTTTTAGTGTGTTTGTGTCCCCCTAGTGAAGATAAATTAGACAGGCTAATGAGACTGATTAGTCTTTAGCTGTGACCCTTGCCCCCGAGGATGTACTCTGAGCTAATAGAGAGAATGGGGATTATGAGCTGTGCTAATGGGCTTGTGTTGCCCTGTTAAAGGAAAACACATTTATTGCTACTTAGAGAGCATTGATCTAATTGTGCTGGAAGCATTTCTGCGAATGGAACATGGAATTTTTATTAAGTAGGTGACTCAGGTTCAGCCAAGATATCCCGAATGGGATGGGGAAAAAAAGGAAAAAGTCTTTTATAAAGGTTTCAAGTGGAAACAAATCTTCCACTGAAGAGAGCGACTTGCCTTGGTTCTCTGGTCAAACTATTACAGAATTCGTGCATCCATTCATTAAACGTTTGTTAGATACGTACTGGGTGCCAGGCTCTGGGCTGGCCATGAGATGGGGAGATAGAGACCATTTTTTTAAGGATTGTGTAGCCATCCAGTGGAAGAAGACATGTCACAAAGGCCTATGGAGAAAGAATGCTCACTTCAAAGTGTCATGGCAAAGTTAAGGAGGGAACTTTCATCTGGTGAATGTGTGTGTGTGTGTGTGTGTGTGTGTGTGTGTGTGT
>JAJPUD010001924.1:0-29742 GCA_023553655.1 Myrmecobius fasciatus | reverse complement strand
GGGCCATTTTTACATCTGTCATTGCTGGAGCATCAAAACTGAGACTCACGCATGAAATTCTAGAGTTTATCCAATAAAACTGCCATCCCTGTAGCTACCTGAAAGGGCAGAGATCCTGCCTGGGAGTGTAGCCTGCCTCTCATTCTAGCACGGATGCGGCCTTACATCCTAGCTTCATGGTGACCATTTCCAGGGCCTGGGGAGAGCACCTCCTGGGACAAGAGGAGTATATCCAAGTGGCAGAATCACAGTCTAAGAGTCACAGAGGACTTCAAAGGACACGCAGCTCAGCTCATACTGGAATGGGAGCTCCCTGGAAAGTGGCCTCCAGCTTGAGTTGTCTATTGTGCTTTGGGGCTGCCCTCATCCTTAGAAAGCTCTTCTCAGGCTCAGCTCTTGCCTCTTTGCCACTTATTCTGCTTTTAGGGGTCAGGTAGAACAGTTCTAATCTCCCTTTCAAAGCAGACAGTGCCCTCCATACTTCTGGGATTTTTATGATGGGAATACTAAAAAGGGTATGTTTGAGTCTCCATGACTTACCTTAATTGCGTGATCCCTCTTTCCACCCGTCCCCCAAAATCATACATTAATTTGTGAGTACTACTGGTCTCTTCAGGTCACAAAACATGAAATCTGTTAGAAAGTTAGCTCCTTGAGAGTAGCAAGTTATACTCTTTGTAGTTATATCCCTAATGCTTAAAACAAAGTAGTTGCTTGGTAAATTAATGCCTGTTGACTGATTGATTGATTGAGATAAGCCTGAGGTGGTGATACTTTGAGTGGCTTTGTGAAAAAGACTGAAACTTTAAAAAGATCCATAGAGAAAAAGGGAGGAAGAGCTTAGCAAGGGGCCTGTGATATAGTAAGTATTTAATAAATTTGTGTTGAAAGGATGGGCAGAGAGAAGTTGAGCAGGATGCTACATGCCTGAAAGGCAGGTGAAAGCCAGAGAAATTCTGCGGGCAGAGTACAGGGAATAATATGGCAGTATTTGTGCAGCCACTGTATGAGAAGGGGAAACCTGGGACTCCAAAAGAATGGAGCTTCTCTTTGATATCATTTAGGTGACTTCAGTAGCACAGCCTTTTCTAAATCATCATCCTATTGTAGAATCTGAAGATATATAGTCAGTGGGATTAGGAGGCTTTATATTCCATGTGCCATCAAGAATTAGCCAACCTCAAATGCCATCAATGAAAATTAATCTATGACTTGAACAAATCTAACAAGTAATGGAATTATGTGGGATTGAAGAAAGGTGATGTTGTAATGACAAATGCAAGGAGAAGAATGATGATCTATAAATCAACAGAAGAGGTAAGGAATGAAAGCCCGTGCTTGTTACTGCAGCTCTGACCAGGGGAAGGAGGTATCCAGAAACAGCCAGTATATTTCACATTTCCCACCTTTTCATGGAGAGGGGAACACTGGGCTATAAACATTAATAAAAACACCCTGTAAGCATAGTCAAGGGGAGCTAGCTGATGCCATAGTGCACAGAGTGCTAGGTCTGGAGTCAGGAAGACTGAGTTCTGAGTTCAAAACCAGCTTCAGACATTTACTAGCTGTGTGACCCTGAGCAAGTCACTTAACATTGTTTGCTCCACTTACCTCATCTATAAAAGGAACTGGAGAAGGAAATGTCAAACCATTGCAGTATCTCTGCCAAGAAAATCCGAAGAGAAGTCATGAAGAGTCAGGCAAGACTGAAAATATCTCAAACAACAAAAAGCATTGCCAATTTTCTCTGCTCTGATTTTATATTTACCGATAGCAAATCTTTATGCTTGTTTGTCAATTAATTGATTGATATGAGGAAATCTGATCTTAATTCTGTTTTTTGAGTAGATTTCCATTTTGGGAAGAAAGTGAGTTGACTGGTCCACAAAAATATCAGGTTAATTAAATAATTACATTAATCATTAGGCATATGATAGAATCCAGGGAAAATTGGATTGAACTTGGAGTCAGAATCTCAGTTCTGCTTCTTGCCGCCTGTACAACTTGAACAAGTCATTTAATCTCTTTTGGTCTCAGTTCCTTGTCTGTGCAGGAAGATCAGACTCTACCTTGTAATGCCTAAGGCTATGATTCCTTGCCTGGTATTCAGGGGTCTTTGCAATATGACATCACATTATCTCCCCAACTTTATCTACTCTTGATATCCTCCATATACTCTATCTTCTAGTATGTAACCCTGAGCAAGTCACTTAGCTTGTCTGTCTTGGTTTCTTTAACTGTAAAATGGGTATAACAATAGCACCTATGTCCCAAGGTTGTCATGAGGATCATATGAGATAATGTTTGTAAAGGGCTTAGTATGAAATGAGATGACTGAGGCCAGTTCCAATGATCTTGTGATGAAGAGAGCCATCTACACCCAGAACAAGGACTGTGGGAACTTAGTGTGGATCACAACATAGCATTTTCATTCTTTTTGTTGTTGTTTGCTTGCATTTTGTTTTCTTTCTCATTTTTTTTTCCTTTTTGATCTGATTTTTCTTGTGCAGCACAATAATTGTATAAATATGTATACATATATTGGTTTTAACATATATTTTAACATGTTTAACATATATTGGATTACCTGCCATCTAGGGGAAGGGTTAGGGGAAAGGAAGAGAAGAGAAAATTTGAAACATAAGGTTTTGCAAGAGTCAATGTTGAAAAATTATCCATGCATATGTTTTGAAAATAAAAAACTTTAATAAAAAAGTGCTTAGTATGGGATCTGACACACAGTAGCTGCATAATCCTTTCCCTTTCCCCCTAAATTCAGCCTGTGTTCTCTCACTTCTGTGCCATTCCCTATGTCTAGAGTGCCCTTTTCTCTTTTCACCTCTTGAATTTTTATCCATTCTCTTAAACTAAAAATATAACCAGGCCCATAGATATTTGAACAGGGGAATTTCTTCACTAGAGTGCTGCTTGAATCTTCCCAGAAACTCTTTATCGCCTTTCTTTGTCTCTTGGGAAAGGCCTCTTTGCTCTCTTATCAGGGAAAGAGGATGACCAAGGCCCTTAGTATCTGGTTGCCACCTTTCAGCACAGAAAGTGTCCTAAATTACCAACTTTTTGAACTGGAAGAGACCTTGGTACACAGAATGTCAAAGCTTGGAGGGACCTTCAAACAAAAAATGTTACAAATGGAACCTCAGAACATAAAATGTGGAATATTAGATTGAGAGAAGTCAATACTTCATAAGCATTTATTTGAGCACCCATCCATATTCCAGGAGCTGTGCTGACTTCAGGGAATTAAAAAAAAAAGGTAAGACAGTCCCTGTTCTTCTGGAACACTCATGGAAACAACACAAAAATAATCATGTAGAAATAAGCTATAGATAGGATAAATCAGAGGGAATCAACATACAGGGATCTGGTAGAAGGTGGGACTTGAAGGAGCCAGGGAAGCAAGGAGAATATCTTAAACTTGAGGGACCAGCCAGTGAGAATGCTCAAAGTCAAGGAGAAGGTTTTGTTTGAGGACCAGCAAGGAAGCCAGAGCAAAGAATATGTGAGGCAGGAAGTGGAAGAGAACCAGATTGTGAAGGGCTGGGATCCTGAAGGTGATAAGGAGCTTTTGTCAAAGTGGGCTGTGACAAGTTCAGACCTGTGCTTTAAAAGGAAGGGAGGATGAAGTGGAATGGGGAGAAGGAAAATTAGGTAATAGAGCAGGTATCAGAGCTGGAAGAGACAATGGAACATATCTTTTCAGAATCAGGAAGAACCTGAAGGCAAAGGAATATAGATAGTCATTTCTGAGAGGGACCTTATAATAGAGAGCAGAGAATGTGAGAACTAGATCGGACCTGAGGATACAGATCTCAGAGCTGGAGGGACCTGAGGACAAAGGCTGATAGAATAGGAAGAGACCTTAGGACCCGAATAAATCAACATTGGCTTGCAGGAATCCTCATGTTACTTATTAATGGCTCACCTTTCCATTTGAATTGAACATCACTATTCTAATTCAATATCTTCATTGTATAGACTAGGAAGCTGCAGCCCAGAGAGGTTTAATGATTTGTTCAGGCTGAATGTAGAATGTAGGATCTGGAAGGATCCTTATGATATAAAACAAATCTGACCATGCTTCCTCCCTCCTTCTCCCCATCTCCAAGGTCTTCAATGGTTCACTACTACTTTTTAGACAACATATTAAATGGTCAACCTGGCAATATTTTAAAAATAGGTTCTGGGAATAATAAATTAATTAACAATTAATTAATGTTTGCATTGTATTGAATAAATAAATACATTCCAATGCCTCTCACACAGTAGGTTTTTGGTAAATATTTACATTGTATTGAATGAATAAATCTAAATCCCCTCCTCTAGAATACAGTAGGTGTTTAATAAATAGTTGCATTATATTAAATAAGTCCCAGTCTTCATCCTCTTGCATTCATTGGGTGCTTGCATGATACTGAATTGTCAGAGCTGGGATAATATCCTGGAAGATAGAATGACAAAAGTGGAAGAGATAATCAAGACCACCTAGCCTTACATTTTACAGAGAAGGAAATGATCTAGAGAAGAAAAGAGAGTCTTGAACTAATAGGTGGAAACCTGGTTCTGGTGGTAGGCAACTGCTTTTGCCTCCTAGATATCCTATCCACAACATAATTTGCCTGTGTTAGACCACATGGGAGTGGAAGAACTTTCAAGATTATTGGTGGAAGAGAAATGGAAGACTCCTCTCCTTTCATGAGAAGAGTTGCCTGCTTTAACAGGTAAGTGCAGATAGATAAGTAGGATATAAGGCAGAGCATTGCTTGAGACAGGGAAAGCAATATTCTCATTCTAAGCAATATATAAGTATTTAGAATTCTGAGCAATATACAAGTATCTAGAATTTGACCCTGTGCAAGGCACACTCAGCTATGTGACTCATTTTTCTCATTTGTAAAGTGGACAGGAGAAGAAAATGGGGTTATTTTTGCCAAGAAAACCCCAAAAACCCAAGTAGGGTCACAAAGAGTTGGATGTGATTTAAAAGACTCAACAACAACAAAAATTATATCAAGGATATATTGGGGAGAGAAAAAGAGGACTGGGAGGACAAATGAGGAATTCAAATCCTAGAGATGGAAAAGTCCTCAGAGTTCATTGAATCCAGCGCCTACCTGAGCAAGAATTCCCTCTCCAATGAAGGGGAAGATTGTTTACTTTATGAAAGTATCATCCATTTATTAAGAACACACAATTCTTCCAGTTCTGGCACTATCTAGTTGTGTGTGACTTTTTTTAGTTTATTTATTTTTAATACGCATTGTTTTGTGAATTATGTCAGGAGAGAAAAATCAGACCAAATGGGAAAAACCATGGAAAAGATAAATAAATAGAAAAAAGAAGTGAATGTAGCATGTTTTGATTTACTTTCAGTCTCCTTAGTTTTTTCTCTGGTTGCAGATGGCATTTTTGTGTGTGACTTTAGTCGTCACTTTCTCTCTGGATTTCACTTTCATCCCCTGTAAATAAGATAGTTGGAACAGATGATCTCTTAATTTTGAAAGCCCTGATAATCTATATGATTCCAGGATTCTATAAGATACTGAATCCTTATTGTGTAAGGGCTCAATGATTTGTCTTTCGTTCTTGAAAGGACCATGACATTGGGGAGGTGATGCTATGACATGCAAGTGAATTCTATTTAAATGAGGGGGATCTTGCACACTTTCCCCTTTGGACCATCTGGGTCTAAGGGGAGAGCTTGAACTTTTTAAGCTGAGAGGTCTCCCTCTTTTGGTTGAGCACCCAGAGGGCCCAATAGACAGAAGTGGGGAAGCTGCACCTCTTCATTCTCCCTGCCCTTGAGCAAGGGGAAGTATTTGGATAATCAGCAATGCTGCTCCCTTGTGTCCAGGGCTGTGATGAGTGCTCTCCTTTGGGGTGATTCTGAACATTTTTGCTAACTTCCTTGCTTCATAGAGTCTTAGATTTAGGTCTAGAGGGGACCTTAGAGGCCATCTGGCCCAACCTTTTTATTTGAAAGGCGAGCAAACTGAGACCCAGGGAAATTAGGTGGCACACTGCAGGCTGCACAGGTTATAAGCATCAATGTCAGGATTTGAACCTTTGATTCTTGTTTTCAGGGGCAAGATTCACCGTTGGTTTGGGTACCTCAATTCTCCCCTGAGCACATCAGGCCAGGGTCTTCAATATCTGTGCTTGGCCAGAGGCCAATTTGCAATGAAATCTGGACCCAATTCTACATCAGAGGAGGGAGAATAGGGGAATAAAGAATTCAAGAAAGGAAAAAAATGGTAGGACAATTAAAAGAAAAAGCAATCAAAAATACACCATAAAATACATGAATCAGAGAACATTAGGACAAATTAATGGACTACATGAAAAGTGATTCCTTAAGGATATTTTCAAAGTTTTATTAAATGCCTCAGTGGGCTCCAAGACTCTAGAATGGCCAGCAGAAGAGAGGCTTCTGTGGAGACAAAAACTTCTGATAATGTGCAGACAGATAAAGAAATGGGGTCACCACTTCACACAGACACTCAAACCACTGCCACAATTTGGCACAAAGGGATGGTGGCTAGATCACACACATCTGTTCAGTTCCCTTTAAATTCAACTGAATTGAATTGGATTAACAGATAGCTGGTAGAGTACAATGAAAAGGGTCAGATTTCAGATTTCAGAGTCAGAAGACTGGTGTTCAAATTCTGCTTCCCTTATTATCTGTGTGATTTAGAGGAAATCTCTGGGTCTCAGCTTCCTTATCCATCAAATGAGGAAATTTGACTAGAATGTTGAGGTTCCTTCCAGTTTTAAATCTATGATCATATCAATTCAATAAGCAATCATTCATTGGAGCATTTACTTTGTGCAAAACCCTGTCTTGGATCCTGGGAAAAGAGAGGAGATATAAAATTTCGGTGAGACATTGTCACCTGGAGCTTATATTCTACCAGTCAGTCCAGTAAGTGCTTATTGAGTTGAACTCGTGTATAGAACAGATGAGAAGAGAAGTAAAGGAAGAAGTGAGCTGAGTGAACAGGGGTGGGAGGTAGTAGCAGGAATAGGGGAAAGGATCAAAAGAGGTTTTTATCCACTCAAAAGTAAAATCCTTAGAAGTGAAATAAAAACGAACATCTGGAAGTCTATTGTGCCTAATTCTACCATTCTTAGCTTTTGATTTAGTATCTTTTTCTCCCTTTTAGAAAGTAGTTTCAAAATTCTTCAGAGAACATTCCCTGTGATTGATTACCTCTTATTCCCCTCACCAGCAGAAATGCAGATTAATCAAGAAGTTCCCTTGGGGATTGTGGGGATTATTACACACCCATCCAAGACCATGAATAAGAACAAAAATGGAGCTGACCAGCAGTGTGACCTTGAGCAAGTCATGGACCTTTGATGGGTCTTAGTTTCTTTTTCTTTAAAATGGCAGATGTGAGGTAGTGGGGGGGAAAGGGAGATTAAACAAATTGATTTCCAAGTGTGCTTCTGGTCCAGTCATTCTGTTATACCTAGTGTTTTTATGCAATCAAAAGAGAATACTGTCATTCATTTGTTAACCACTCTGCCTCCTCTGCTTCTTTTCTTTTCCTAATAATAATAATAATAATGAACATTTATATAATATCTACTATGTGCCAGGCACTGTGCTAAAAACTTTGCAATTATTATCTCATTTGCAATTATTATCTCAGGAATAAATTGCAGTTATTATCATAGACAGATGCTATTATTAATCCTTATTTTATAAATGAGGCTAACAGAAATTAAATGACATTTCTAGGTTCTCACATACTAAATGCCTAAGTGCAGATTTCAGCCCAGGTTTTCCAGATTCTGGACCTGACACTTTGTCCACTGTCACCCAGCTGCCCCTATGGAATACTGACCTGCTTGCTTGGGTGGCATTTCTGAGGAGTTGAGAAGACCCTTGGATAATAACATCCATCACCTGAGGTAGACAAGTGCAATCCCCATTTTGCATAATAAGAAACTGAGACATATAGATGTTAAGTAATTGAACCAAAATCATATGGCAAGTTAGTATCAGAGAAAGGATTTTGAATCCAGGACTCCAGACTCTAAATCTCTAGGTCTTTTCTACTCTATCAGGCTGTTTTATTATATATATTTATGCATATATATATATATGCCTACTAATATTGGAGCTTTATTTTGCTTTAGAGAGCTGAATTGCTGTTTTGCCCATTTCTCCCTCCCCAATCATACCTTCATGTTCTGCAATGGTTTTGAAGGAAGAAAAAGCTGATAATGAGAAACACAAAAATTGCACGTGTGATTGAAATGTCTTATTTGTTTCACGATGCTTATTACTGGTTGCCTGGTCAGAATTCTGTCTTCACTGGCTGAACTGGTGGTAATTTCAGATTGTCTAAGCAGGGATGGGGCACAAAAAACACCCAAAGGCTGATAATTTAATACCGGCTAAGGGGGCAGAGATTAGTGAGAAGCTGTCAAAGTATCAGAGGGAATTGGAGTGAGGGATGCATCCCAATCTTGTACAAATTTTAAGGGTGCAGAAAGTGGGAGGAAAAGAAATAAGGAAGGAAGGGAGATGCAATGGTCTGGGGTAGGGGGGCATGGTTGTGTTGTGTAGTGCCCTAGAGGAGATTTGGCCATTTTGGAGCCTAGATTTGTGAGTCACAGTCATTGCTGTGGGATTTTCTGAGTCTTTCTTTCTGGCAGGGAAGAAAGCTTTTTATACTTCATAAATTTGTTTAACTTTGTTCAGACCCTCTCTATTTTATTTGATAGTTTCAAGATAACAGCAAGAATAAAGGCCTGGATCCTCTAAGAAGATGGAAGGTCCAACAGATTATGAGCGCTTTCATCTTAAAAGGAGGGGCACTGAATCAGTGGATGAATTAGGAACAGCTGAGTGGGGAGGCTGTGAGGTTATAGGAACCTCTTTAAAAGGCAGTTTGGAAGCCTTGGGAGAAGAGACAAGGCAAAGCAATGAAGAACTTGCTTCAACCTGGAGAAAGGTACAAGTGGAGTCAGGGCATTTAAGGTTCAAAAATCCTATCCAATCCTTTGGGACATGATGAGAGGGAGAGAGCAAGAGAAGGAGAGACAGGAGAAATAAATAGGAGAAATAGAATAAACAGAGATGGGAAAGAGTAAGGGGAGAGAGAGAGGCAGACAGACAGACAGACATAGACACAGAGACAGACAGACACAGAAACAGACGGAGACAGAGGAGCACCCAATTTTAATAAACCAACTTTATTTTGTTTCATATTTCAGTGGTTCTCAATGGTACCCTCAGGGGATTTGATACTAGCATTTCATGTGGGATAGAAGCCTGCTCAGCTCTTATGGTCTTAGAAACTAAAGCCTGCTAAGAAGAGGTCAGCATGGTCAAAGCCATAATCAGCAAGAGGCAAGCAGGGTGCCAGTGGCAAGGCACAATTCTTCCTTGCAGTGGAAGCTGCAGGAGAGGAAATGAAGGCTTTTTTCTATCGTCCCCTAGGTCTGGGACAGGAGCTTTTAAGTTCGGTTTCCCTCAGCAGTGTGACTGCTCCCATCCTGGATGGGCTGCTTGTGGGACTCTGAGTGACAGAGAGGGGCTCCAGCCCTGACAGGGTCTTTTTCTCTCCCTGGGCCCACCTTGTTGACTGACATGCCCTCTTTGTGGAATTCCTGAGGCCTTACTCCAGCATTGACAGCATAGCCAGCGGGCCCTCACCTCTCTGGAGAGCTTTACAGGAAAGTTCTTGGCTTAGGAAAGTATTAGGACTGAGTTAGTTCAGTCCTAATGAGGTAGCCTTGGAGGGTACCTTACACCAGCTTTCCCAGGTGTCTCCATCTTCATTTGACAGAATGATGGTGATGGTGGCTTTGCCAACCATTGGCCAGCAAGCCTTTTGTCAGCCTGATCTTATGCTGATATATAAAGATGGAAGGACACTCAGAGTCACCCAGTGTCCTTAATCTAACAGATGAGGATCATGAGGGCCAGGTCTTAGCTGACTCACACAAGCTCACATAGGTAGTATCAGAGGCAGGAGGTGATCCCAGCTCTCCAGGCTCCACAGATGGGACTCTTTCTGGTATATCACTATTCTAGAAACTAGGAAAAGCACGTGAGATAGATTGTGACTAGAAGAAAGAAAAGATTTGTTTTTAGAATAAAGGAATTTCTAACATAATTCTGTCAGTTTTCTACTCTTGTAATATAAGAATAACAATAAGCATTTATATAATGCTTTAAGATTAACTAAGAACTTTACAATTATTTCACAAAATTCTGCGAGGTTTTATTATCCTCATTTTACAGATGAAGAAATGAAGCAACAGGGTTAAGTGATTTAACCAAGGCCACATAGCTAGTCTGAGATAGGATTTTAACTCAGGGCTTTCAGGTGCCTCTTTTGATACCCATCTTTTCTTTCATTTCTTATCTCCACTCATCTTCTCCCCACCTCTACTTTCTTGCCTGTACAGATTGACAGATGACTCAAATCAGCAAAAGATTCTCTTTGTGCCATTTTCCTGATTGTAAAAACAAAAACAATATTTAATAGTTTCTCCATATCCAGCAAACTGACCCTATTCTCTTTGGCTGGACTTTGGAGGCCATCCATGTTTTGATTCCAATTATCTTTCCATCTTTCTGTTAAATTCCTTCTTTATGGGTACACTATATTTGGGATAAACTGGATTTTTAACCATTTTTGACTAGACCTTTGGATTCTATGGCTTTTTGCCTATTTCTTTTTTGGAAAGACTTCTCCTTCCACCTAATTCCATTATAATCACAGCAAATAGAAATCTTTTCTTGTAAGGTGATAACTTGCATTTATATAGTCAGTCAGTCAATAAGCTTTTATTAAGTGCTTAATATGTGCCAATTGTTGTTCCAAGCTCTGGAAAAACAAATATGAGCAAAAAGAGAGCTAGGCTATGCTCTCAAAGAGCTTATGTTCTATTGGGGAATACTACCAGTAAAAGGGAAAAAGTGAAAAAGGAGATGAAGAGGGAGACGATCCCATATAGGGAAGCATGGAGAAATCCAAAGGAGGGTAGCCTGGGGAGAAATGAAGAGCATTTTTAAAGAGTTTTAGAACACTTTCCTTCCCAGACCATAGTGAAGCAGATAAATGAAAATATTATTTTTCCTATTTTAAAGATGGAAAAATTGAGACTCAGAAAGGGGAAGCACTTTATTCGTAGTAATACAGATTGTAAGCATTAGAGTGAGATTTTCTACTCATCCTTCAAGCTCAGCCCCAGTTCCACCTCCTTATGAAGCCTTCCTTGATCTCCCGACCTGATGTGATTGCTTTCTTCTCAATGTACTTTGAACCTTCCAACATGAATTTATTATTATCTTAATAAGTTCCCTCTCTGTGTGAGGTCCTAGGTCTACAAAGAAAAGACCCAAATCGTCCTTCTTGAGGAGCTTCCATTGGGCCTACTCTATTATTTCACTTGATCCATGCTGCCTCAGTTTCTAGTCATTTGAATTCTTTGCGCATTTGCCTTCTTCTTCCTCTCTCTAGACCCTAAGCTTCATAGTTCATTTGTCTTACTCTTCCCCTCCCTCAATCCTAAGCTTCATAGGACTAGTGCCCACATCTCCGGTGGGTTCAGAACACAGTGGGCCCGGGGCTGTGCTGGGAGGGTAGAGAGAGGTGAGAGTCCAGGCCTTTGCCCTGGGATCTTCCTGGACAAGCAGCCTGGGGGTGTTGCATGATGAAGCCTTTCCTCTGGTCTGGAGCCTCTGAGGGAGTACCCCTTCCTCCCTGGTCCTCAGGACCTTGGACAGGGCTCCTTCTGTCCTTCCTCCCACCCCCAGACTTGGGTTTTCCCTTTTCCTGACTTTCCAGGAAGCCTTTGGCTTGGAAGCCAAGCTTCAGATTGCCCAGAAACCGGAGGGTTAATTCCTTCCAGGCCGTTGTCCAGCCGGCTTTGGTCCTTGCAGCAGATTGGAGCTGACTGGAAGGCTGAAGTGGGGATGACAAATGAGGGTGGCCCTGGTGTGCATTAAATATTTAATATTCTCTCGGTGGGAGGTGTCAGGAAAAGGACCATATAATAAATACTGGGAGAGACAATCCCATCACTGAACTCGTCTGTTAATGACCTCATTTGCTTTGACAGAAACATTACAGATGCTGTGTCTGTGCTTCGGTGGCCTTATTAAGTAGGTTGGCTTCCAACTCACCAGCGAATGCCGCGCTTCTCCACGCAGGGAGGGAGGCAGCTGCCTCTGGAGTTGGCTGGTTTTCGCTCTCCCTTGGCACTTCTCCACCATCTCCCTTCCAGGGATGGCCTCCCGGGTCCTTCCTCCTTGGGGCTGAGCAGGAACGAGTGGTCTGCTGTAACTGAGGGTCCTCCAGAATGAGGAACTCTAGTCTCCCAAAGCCCCCCTTTCCAAGTCCTCGAAGCTTTCTCCTCGTAGGAGATCTAGATTTTCCTTCCTGATTTCCATGAATGGCTTCAGATTTGGTCCTCTGGGGTACAAGTGGAACAGAGCTTTTTCCCAGGAGGCTCCTGCAAATACGGAGCACAAAGATCCCCCCTTTTCCCCCCTCTCTCATCGGCTCTTCTTCTGAAGGCTAAAAATCCCCAGTTCCTTCATCTAGATCTTGGATCCTTCAGGCTGGGCCCTGTCTGCAGTTCTTGGGAGTAGACACTGACTGTATAAGTGAGGGCTGAGATCTTGGAGACCCCTCCTCTTTAATAATTAGCAGGTTGGCCAGGAGACAAGGATGGTTGGGATCTCCTGAGCTAGGAGAGAACTAAGAGAAGCCACCCAGGAAGGCTTTTGACCCTCTGCAGAGTCCATTTCCAAACACTGGCTACTGCAGGCTTGGGTTGAAAGCCTGTGTCTTGAGGACCACGGCTGACCTGAGGGCACAAACCAGGCAGGACAACTTCAATTCATCTTACAAGGCAGGTTCTGCCTGTCACTCCTGAGGCCGGGGAAAGCAGAACCTGGTGGATCAGTGTAGCTCAGGATGGGAGGTTCTACCTTTAGACCGGAAGCAATTACTAATCAGAGCAGGTCTTATTGGAAGAATCTCTTTACATTCTTTTTCTGGGAAAGACACGGTGCTGAAACAGGTCTTCTCTCTTCTCTGCTATGGCACAGAATCCCATCCAGCTCTATTTCCCCTCTGCAAAGACCAGACCGATTGTTTCAAGGTTTGCACAGCATCTTCCTCAAAAAGACCCTATGAGGTGGGCAGTACAATTATTATCATCCCCATTTTACAGATGAGGAAGTTGAGGCTTAGACTGGTAAAGTGGATTTCCTAAGGTCATATACCTGATAAGGATTGAAGCCGGAATTTGAACCCAAAGTTGCTGTGAGGATTAAAATGAGGTATTGTATGCAAAGTGATTGCAGCTGTTAAGTGCTATCATTTGAAGACTACTCAGACAGTTTATTGCTCCAATTCTGGGGAAGAAAAATGATTTTCCTAAATCATTTAGGGGCATTTCCTTTCCAGAAAGGCCTAATTTTTGTTAGCTGAGATTTCAGATAAACTTCAAATTGAGAAGGGGGAGGGGGAAACCGTCTCCTCGATTCCTCTGTCTTTCTGGCACAAGGAAGTGGGAGAAGAGGGTCCACCTCTACAGCGTCCCCATCTCCACTCTGCCAGATTGGAAAGGAGAGCAGCTTGGGGGAGGGCAGAAAAGATGGGAGGCCGGAGAGCAGGAGGGAGGAGAAGGAGGGACTTTGTCTCTGACATCTGAGAGGCCCCTCCTGGGCTCCAGGGACCACTCGCAGAGGTCAAGTACTCCTAATGGATCCAGCTCTCCCGAGGGCAATGTTCAAAAGGTCACTCTACCCAGCTCCGGAAAAGGCTCTAGGGGGCAAAAGCTAGGGAGTCCCACGGGTCACAGAATCATTTTATTTTACAGCTCCGAGGTCCAGGAAGGGGCTGGGATGGGGGCAGGGAGGGGGAGCTGGATGAGCCAGTGTCTTTATGGATGACAGAGTGAATATGAAGCGAAAGAAATCCTCCCGTTTGCCTCCCCAATCAACTCCCTTTCTCTGTCTCAACATCAGCAGCTAAGATGTGTTCAACTAATTTATATTAATTCAAGTCCATTAATGATGAGATATCATCTCTGTCTCTCTCTTTATCATCGGGGAGACAGATAATCTCCAGGCCTGGATCCTGCAGGCTCCCTGCCATCCTGCACTGCAAGCTGCTGGCCTGGGGCCATCTCTGCAGGCGCCAGATGGGCATTAGAAGGCTCTGTCCCTGCCTCCCATCCCAGGCCTAGACTGGGTGGCAGAGGAGGGGGGCAGAATTTTGGAGTCAGGCTTTCCTGAAACCAGTCATGGTTTATATTTTACCAAACGAGGAAGCTGTCGGTGGCCTGTGGAGAATCCCCAGTTGGTTCAAGTCAGGAGAGCTGGGTTCAAGTGTCCTGGGCTTTACACTGATAGTACCTGAGGCAACCTCCCAATGCAGGTGGATCACATATAGGAAGTCCAAGGGTGCTTTCTGCAAGGGGTACAGATGCAGGAAGATGGAGGAGGAATTTGTGAGTCAGAGGACCAGAGGGGGGTATGACATCAAATGAGAGAGACAGGGACTCCTGGGCCAGGAGAGCATGGAGGAGACAGACCTGAGCCAGATGAAGAGGTGTACGGGTAGGAATGGTGTCCTTAGACAGGTGAATCAGTCAGGTCTGCTGCTGATCTGAGGGGGAGGCAAGGCCCAGGCAGGGCCCTGGCAATTCATCAGAGCAGCAACTGCAGGGCATGGAGAAGCCTGACTGTCACCCCTGGAACTGGGGAAGGCTGAGATTGTCGCATTATTTGAGCTTAAGAATTTTGAGCTGCAATAGAGCTCAAGTTAACTGGGTGCCCACATTCAGTCTGGTACTGATATAGTGAACCCTTGGGAACAGGGGACCACCAGGCTGCTTAAGGAAGGCCAGACCACAAGGAACTGAATGGAAGCCCATCAGTTGGAGAATGGCTGAATAAATTATGGTATATGAATGTTATGGAATATTATTGTTCTGTAAGAAATGACCAGCAGGACGATTTCAGAGAGGCCTGGAGAGACTTGCATGAACTGATGCTGAGTGAAACGAGCAGAACCAGGAGATCATTGTACACGGCAATAACAAGACTATATGACGATCAATTCTGATGGATATGGCTCATTTGAACACAGAAGTGATTCAGGCTAATTCCAATGATCTTGTGATGAAGACAGCCATCTACACCCAGAGAGAGGACTGTGGGAACTGACTGTGGATCATGACATAGCATTTTCACTCTTTTTGTTGTTGTTTGCTTGCATTTTGTTTTATTTCTCATTTTTCCTTTTTGATTGAATTTTCTTGTGCAGCAAGATAATTGTATAAATATGTATACATCTATTGGATTAAACATATATTTTTACCATGTTTAACATATATTGGATTACTTGCCATCTAGGGGAGGGGGTGGAAGGAAGGGGGTAAAATTTGGGACACAAGGTTTTGCAAGGGTCAATGTTGAAAAACTATCCATGCATATGTTTTAAAAATAAAAAGCTTTAATAAAAAAAAAAAAGAAAGGCCAATCCAATGTAGGTCAGAAATGGAGCAGGCCAAAACTTCAGTGCCCATCAGCAGTGGAATTGGGCTGCAGGATCCCTGCATTTTCAGCCTAGGTGAGAAAGACTCAGTCAAAACACATAAAATAAAACAAACCAACAATAACAATAAGAAGCCAGGGACTTCACTAAAAGTTTGCAGTGACTGGGCCAGATCACTATGAAGGAAAATGAGTCTCACTAGGTGGAGCTCTCCTAAATACTTTTCTAAGTATTTGAACATAGATCATCTTACTGGACTTTACTGCCTTAAATAAACCTGTTCTATGAACAATGTCTTTGTTAGCCTGAGTGCTTGCAGGGAGGCCGAGGGCTCTTTGAGAGACATGAGTCAGATTCTAATATTCTCTGGGTGCGTGTATGAACCACTTATATTATCATTAGAGGGAAGGCCTAGAGAGTTTTTACCTGGTCTTATTGAATCATATGGATTGCATAATCCTACCTGGCATTATTAAATTAAAAATGAAAAAAAAAACCTAAACCTAAATGTAACATGAATAAAAGTACCCCCAGCATCCCTGATAAAATATTAGTCATGCAAATCAGCTGATGAATGCTGAGGTAATACCTCTGGTCCTCACTGACACTAATTTGGGGCTTCATTTCCTCTCTGTACTTGGCAGAGTAGTTCTGGAGCTGGAAGAACCCTATGCCAAGAGAGACTTATCCAAGATCACCCAGCCCCCCGGGGTAGCACTAAATGTTGTCTCCAGCTCCGAGTCTATAATTCTGTGATTCTGACACTCGACACCTCGTTTCTTTCTTGTGAGCCTCTTATCTCCTTGTGTCTACTTTCTGGGTCTGCACTCTTGTAACTGGTAACCCTTTTGGCTTCCTTCCCTTTCAGATATCAAAAAAAAAGAGATCAGGAAATAAGCTGCCTCAGTCATGCTTTCAGGGGAGACGTAAGGATGTAATGGGAGAAATAAACTCTAAGGAGTAACCTAAATTTACCTCTGGGAATATGGAGTGGTGGGAGTGGGATTCTGGGAGAGTGGAGGCTTATCCTCTCTAAGCAGTGCAATTTGGAGATTCCCTCTTCCTCTCTTTCTTCCTCTGCCTCTTTTCCTCTTCCTCTTTCTGTCCCTTCCTCCTCCTCCTCCTTCTTCTTCCCCCACTCTTGTGCTCTGCTGAGCACAAGTCTATTGCTGTAGCCCTCACCACACTCAAGGCTAGTGGTATCTCTCTAGTAATTGAGCCATGAGACACATTGAAGGGACTCCTTGATGGTGAATGACATGGAGTATTGGAAGGTCCCTCCGTATAGGGCATAGTGGGATATCAGAAAGTCTCCTGGTGAGGGGGTAGCTAGAAGTTTTCTTTGTGATGGGGCAGACTGGAGGCTCACTGGCAATAAGTAAGGGAGATTAGAAGGGTTCCAGGTAATGGGGCCTCTGCAGCTTAATTTATTTGCTTCTGGCTGGGGATTAATTTCACAAATTAACATGCACACATATATATGTGTACATACAAACCATACCTAGATGTGCATGTGCACAACAGACAAATGTACACACTTGCACGTACAACAAACACACACAGGTCATTTTCTCAGTATTAACATTTTCTTTTGAAACGGTGTGAGGTGTTTTTGCAAACTAATGGATTTTCTTTCTTTCTTTTTTTTTTTTTTTAGTCCCTTGTCTGGGCCAAATGTATTCAAATCTGGACTCAGTTAAGTCAGAAGATTCCTATCTGCCCAGCAGGGATTCCCTCCCGTTTCCCCCACCAATCAGCATCCTTTTCATTTGTCTTTCTGATCTGCCTGTAAAAGGGATGCTTTCTGTTTTGAAAGTTTCATTGGGACGCTGCTGTTGCCAGGCCCTTTGATTACCAAGAACACAAGCTCTGACTTCAGGAGCCCCAAAACTTCATCAGGAATCAAAGGCGGGGTTAGGGAATGGGGAGACTGTGAGCCTGTTGAAACAGCCTTTTGAAATTTCCCAAATGCTATTTGATGTGTGAATTCCTTTCAGCCCCAGCTCTACCTTTGGCATCAAAAACACCTTTTGAAAAAAAAATTAGCTATTTTTCAAGCACAGAAGGAGTAAATCCAGTATTAAGCCCTAATGGTAGAAATCTTTGAAAATGAATTTATTGAAATTTGGGATCATTTAATACTTTTTCTCCAGATCTGGGAGCAAAAGATTATGAAGGTTATTGTTAATAACAATAAATGAAAAGTCTATGGCATAAAATTTTCTGCCCTTTCCCTGATCCTTGGACTGGGTATTCAGGAGGCCACAGAGAGATGTGAGAGGAAGTGTGATACAGTGGAAAGAGTGGTAGATTTGAAATTAGATGACTTAGGTTTGAACCCCAGCTCTACTAGGTATAACCTTGGGAAAAGCATTTGACCTTTTCTCATCTATAATATTAGAGTTTGGGTGGGTGGGTGATAAGGTTGGTTTAGATGACTTCTGGATGACTTTATAACTTCTTTACTGTTTCTCTGGCTGTGAATGTTCACTGAGAGTGGCAACTACAAGAAAATATGCAAATTTTTAAAAAGACATAGTCCAGATTATATAATGCAATGGATATAACCTTGACCTGGGAATTGGGAGAGTTGGAATCTAGTACCAGCTTTGATTTTCTCTGGTCCTCAGTTTTTTTTTTTTTTTTTTTGTAAAATGGCTGGATGAGATTATTGGGTTCAATCATCTATTAGTATCTGCTGTGTACCAGGCTCTGTGCTGGTGCTGAAGGTACAAAGACTAAAACATGAGTCTTTATCCTCAGCTAGCTTATATTTTACTACTGTGTGTATGGTTGTGTGTAAACGTGGGCCCAACATGTACACAGATAAATAAATCCTTGTCCTTTGCAAACTGAATGTCTAAGTCCTTATGTATTATGCCTTAACTGGACTTGGATGATTTTGGAAGAGAGAATGAGGCTGATGATTTAAATCCAGTTCATGTTCAAGTCAATATATCACCTTGTGACATCATTGGTCTTCTTGGAAAATGAAGGCCGGACAACAAGAAGTCTTGATAAGGGTCCCACAGTTAGGATGTATCTTAGGCATAGTAGAATGGGGAGAATCTTAGATTTGGAAAAGGAACAGACAAGGACATGGATCAGGTCATGGTTGGTGGTGCTTTAACAGAGGTAAATGAGATGTAATTAAATAAAATGTAAATAAGAAAGCACAGTGTTCTGGGCACCCTCTAGTGGAAGAGAATAAGCATTTATATAGCACCTACTATGTGCTAGGTAAAAGAGGAAAATATTCAGTTGCTAAAGTCTCATCCCCTGTGCACCACTCTAGTGGAAGAGAATAGGCATTTATATAGCACTTATTATGTGCTAGGTACTATGCTAAGTATTCAATTGCTAAAAATCTGATACCCTAGACATCTCTATAGGGGAACAGAAGAAACATTTATAACACCTACTGTGTGCCAGGCTCTGTGCTAAGTGCTTTTTACAAATATTATCTCATTTGATCTTCACAAGAACCATGTAAGATATGTGCTATTATTATTATTCCTATGTTACAGTTAGTGGAGGAAACTAAGGCAAACAGAAAATAATGCCTAGTCCAGGGCCTCACAGCTATTAAGTATTTAACTTTGAATTTGAATTCAGGTCTTCCTGATTCCAGGCCCAGAGCTTTATTTATTGTACCACCTAGCTGTCCTAAGCATTTGTAGAGTGCTTATTATTTCATGTTATACTCTTTATATTTCATTTGATTACATCTCATTTATTTCATTTGATCTTCACGACACTCTTTCTAGGTAGATACTGTTATGACTTCCATTTTACAGTTGAGGAACAAGCAAATAGAGGTTAAGGGACTTGCTAGGTTTATGTAGATAGCTAATATATGAATTAACTCAAATCTTTGACTCCAGAATTGTGCCAAGCTGTTCAAAACTGAACTCAGCATCTCCTGTTACTGTTGAGGGAGCCTCCATCCTCCCAGTCACCCAGGTTCACCTATTTTTATATTCCCTGTTCTCTCATCTCCTGTTCAATTTATTGCCAAAGTCTGTTGATTTTACTGTCATAACATCTCTTGCACACATCGCCACCATTCTAGTGCAAGCCCTTTTCTCCTTGTGCCTGAACTATTACAATATTCCGCTGCTTGGTCTCCCCCACTCCAGTCCTATACCCAGCAGTCAAAGTGAGCTTCCCATGGTCTGACCATGTTGTTCCACTCAACAACTCCAGTTGTTCCTTATCACTTCAAATATATACTCTTCTGTTCAGTGTTCAAAGTCCTTTAAAACCTGCCCCTCTCCCACCTTTCCAGGCTTCTTATTCCTTACATCCTGTCATGCACTCTCAGTCTCCTCGATGTCCATCCATAGGATGTTCCAACTCCTGATCTCAGACATCTCCATTGGTTTTTCCCATGCCTCTCATCTCTGCCTCTTTCTTCAGTTCCAACTATAATCCTAGTTGCTATAAGAAGAAATAATCTGTTGATTATTTCTAACTTATCCTGTGCATGATTTGAACATAATTTTTTCATATTGTCTTCCCCATTAGCTTGTGAGCTCCTTGAGATCAGGGACTATTTTGCCTTTTTTTTGTGTCCTCAATGCTTAGAACAGTGCTGAGTGGCCATTTACTAAATATTTATTGATAGAATTATTGACATTCCCATTTTATGGATGAGGAAATTGAGTCTCCCAGAGGATTATAATGTAGTTGGAGGGCAGAGCATTTTTCTAAGCCTTCAGGCGAAACATAGTATGCATGTTGCTGAGATGGGATCAAGAAATCAGATTGGAGTCCTGCCCTTAGGCCTATTGACTTG
This sequence comes from Myrmecobius fasciatus, assembly GCA_023553655.1. Lineage (NCBI taxonomy): Eukaryota > Metazoa > Chordata > Mammalia > Dasyuromorphia > Myrmecobiidae > Myrmecobius > Myrmecobius fasciatus. The sequence continues at coordinate 9,387 of JAJPUD010001924.1, read as the reverse complement.
GTCCCTTAGTTTCATGTTCCTTGCCCTTGGAGATTTTAAGTTGCATAAGAATTGTGTATTTGCATTGGTAAAGGGAAGTTCTTCACCTAAACTTCCCTATATACATGAAATCACTGGTTTGGTCCAAAAATAAATTGCTAAAGAAATTGTTATTATTAGTCCTCTTTTAGGGAACTGTTGAGAGTAACTTCAGAACCACTGAGTAAATTTCTGTTCCTATGATGGCAGAATAGTTTCTGGAGCTAAAAGAGATGTAAAGGTCCTTGCATGCCCAAGCTCATGGGTAAAACTCTTCAAGACTTTTCACTGAGACCAGCTTTATGCAAAGTATGGAAAATGCCCACGTGGTTCCCCAGGATGAGAGGAGAACAGGAGCATAGATATGAACAATGCTTCATGTCAACAGAGATGAAGCCTATTTGAGAAAACTGGTGTAGTGTACAGGGCACTGGACTCGGAGTCAGGAAGATCTGAGTTCACATATTATCTAAAGCACCAGCTGTATGGCTCTGGGCAAGTCAGCTAACCGTGTGTGCCTCAGTTTCCTCATCTGGCAAATGAGGGGTTGGATTGGATGGCCTCTGAGGTCTTATCCATTTCTCAATCTATGATCCCATGATCTAGCACCATCTCCATGTCACATAAGACAGAGAAATGGCTCACAAAATCCTCAGGGACAGGACAGATGCTGCAGTGTGATTCTGAATTGTCAGCTCTGTCCCAGACTAAGACCTCATTCTCCTGTGGTCCTCTGAAGAAGGAGATCTGGGCTTCTGGGACCCAGAAGAGAGAGGAAGGCTTTGACCCACGACCATCAGTAGACTGGGGGCCGAGCTGCCTACATTTACCCTTAGCCACCAGTGGGTAAATGACCTGTCACCCACCCCAGCCTCCTGGGGATCTGGGCCATTGGTGGCAGAGGGACACCGAAAAAACCTGTCGAACCCACAGAGGGACTGAAGCCATGACCTTCTCCTCATCCACCCTAGGTGGATGTACTTGTGAAATGGTCCTACAAGCCAGAACACAGTTCCTTTCATTTCCTTATATTTCTACCACTCTCAGAGGCTTTCCATCTCAGCTCCTAGACCTGGTGGAAACAAGGGCTTTTCTGGGTGCTTCTAGACTAGTCCCCCCAGACTCAGGTCCAGACTTTTCCAGCAGGCTTCCTGACACCTCAAGGGGCTGCTGTTGCCTCCATGATCTTCAGATCCCCAATTTCTCCCTCCTGTGTTCTCTTTCCTGGATGGGCATCCTCTACTAACTTGTCTGTTTGATCTCCAGCTCCTCCCTGGATGAATTCACTTCTCCCAGCCTTTTTCCGCTCCTTTCTTGACCCAGACATCTCCTCCTTTCCTGCCTCCCCATTCAGAGTCATCCTCCCACCCAGTGGCTGCCCCTCCCTCAGTGCTTCTTCTGTTTCCCGTCAGGACATCTTTGGCCTATCACAAATTAACCTTGGCAAGTATCCATATTTACACAGTGCAGAAGTAGTATGCCTCTTGCCTACAGGAAAAAGGGGTGCAGAGAACTCCTGAACTGTTGAGGAAGCCCTTATTTGTCACAAAAGTCCCTGATCACCAAGGGAACAATCAACCAGTGGCGTCAGAAAAGCCAGAGGGGACCAAAGGAAAGTGCTCATAGAGATGAATACAAGTCATTACTCAGGTTCCCTCTGCCAAGAGCCTCAGGGGAGGGCTGTTCATTAGGGTGCTCCCTTTTTGGTTTCCCAAGCATAGCACAAAAATAATGACCTCAAAAGTACTCTTACTTCTCTATTGATGGCAGTACCAGGGGCCCAAGCTCATCTTCTTATCCTGTCCCTTCTTGTCTTTCCTCCCTTCCCACTCCTCACCCCCTTCCCAATCAGCATGGTAATGCATTACAATGGAAAAAAACAGTGGCTCTGAAGCCAGGAGGTTTGGGCTCAGCTCCTATCTCTGATGCCATTTCTGCAAGCTTACCTTAACTTCCCTTCTCTGGCCTTTCTTTCTCTCTTTCTTTCTCTCTTTTTCTCTCTTTCTCTCTGTCTCTCTCTTTTTTCTTTCTCTCTTTCTTTTCTTTCTCTTTCTCTTCTTTCTTTCTGTCTTTCTTTCTTTTATTCTTTCTTTCTTTTTCTTTCTCTGGAAGAATACTGTTGTTAATGAGATGGACTTTGGCAATAGCAAGCAGTTTGGGATAACCCCACCCAATTTTTCAAATATGTTCCAGATTTTATTTAAAAAATTTTAAAGTTATTTTAATTATTTTTATAAAATTAAGCATTTGTTTTCTCTCTCTCCCATCTACCCATTCCACCATTGGAAAAAAAAAAAAAAAAACAACAAAAACCAAAACAAAGCAAACAAAAGAACATTGCAACAAATATGTATAGTCAAATAAAACACATTCCCATAGAGGCTACATCCAAAATATGTGTTTCAATCTGCAAGTTTAGTCCATCATATCTCTATTAGAAGGTGAGCTGATCTTCAACACTGGTCCTCTGAAGTCATGGTTGATCTTTGTATTAATTAGACTTTTCAGGTCATTTCTGGCCTTAATTTTTTTTCCCCTAAAAATGAGGACTTTGGACTAGTTATCTTCTGAAGTCTCTTTCTAGATCTTTGATCTCATAATCAATTAGTTGTTGCATCCTTTTGGTGTTTTGCCTCCATGGCACCTTTTGCATTCAATCCTCCTCTCCATTCTCACTGAAACTTTCCTAATTCAATTCTCCTAAGTCTCCCTTATCTCTTCTTGTTTGTACCATTGAAATAGCCACCTATCTGGTTATCCTTCCTTCTGACTCTTTTTTTTTTTCAGCCTATTATCATCCATGCCAGTATCTAAAGGATTTTTTAAATGTAATACTCTATTCATATTACAATAGTTGAATTTTTCTCTCTGGCTTATTGAATTAAGATCTATGCTTCTGATTCTAATGTCCAAGACCCTTCAAAATGACTCCAAGCTATCTTGCCAGCTTCATTTCTTGTTCTATATAATACACATTCCCCCTAAGTTGAACTATTCTCTGTCTCTGATTCTCATTCTGCCTTCTTCCTCCTCCAAGGCTTTGCTCATGATATTCCCCATTCTTAGAATTAGTCCCCCACCCATCTCTGCTTGTGAATATTTTTCTCTTCCTTCAAATCAAATCCAGGCATTACCTCTTTAATAAATACCTACTTAGCTGACACAGCTGACAATTTTTCTTTCTTCCTTAAATTTCTCATAGTTCTTTGCTCTTCCCCTTCCTTTGTTTTGTCTCACTTTTCCTTGCATGATTGTTATTTGTATGTCCCTTTCTCTTTCTTAGGTTGTAAACTTGCCTAAGAATAGAATGTATGTCATGTTATCTTTAACAGCCCCATCCCCAATGGAGTGCCTCTCACAATGGAGCTTAATAAATGTTTGTTAAATGGAAATCAGATCTATGTCCAGTCCTTGTGGGAGGAGAGCAAGCACTGAGATCAGCAAAGGTTAGGTTGGGAGCTCCCCTGACTGGTTAGGGATGTGTGCTGTTGGAGAGGGACTGCTGGCATCTTCATAGGTCCTGCTGGCTCCATCAGGGACACAATCTGTATAACCAGGAAATGGTTCTGGAATGAGGAGGAGGAAGAGGAGGAGGAGAGGAGGAGGAAGAAGAGGAAGAGGAAAAGGAAGAGGAGGAGGAGGAAGAGAAGGAGGAAAAGGACAAAAAAGAAGAGGAAGAGGAGAAGGAGGAGGAGGAAGAGGAAGAGGAGGAGGAGGAGGAAGAGGAAGAGGAGGTAAAAGAGGAGGAGGAGGAGGCAGCTGGGGCTGCGCCCTGCACTTCCTCTAATTTACGCAGTGGCCCTTTCAAAGCATTAAAACCTTCGTGGCTTTATGACTACATGTTAATCTGCTCTCATTTATTGCTTTGTAAGGCTATTTTGACAAAAGTTCATTATCAAGGCTGCTAAATGCTTTTAAAGCATTGATTGGGAGAATTATTACATCACTGTGATAGACACAGTGTTTTAAGATAGATTGTATGGCCCAGACCATCTGAAATTTCCCTTCTTTTAATTGGATCGATCCCTAGAATAAACGAAGTTTAATTGAATTTTGAGGAAAATTGAGCAGTTGTTTGCAAGACTCTGTCAATGGGCATTATTTCAATTACATGGTGATAAGCATGCAGAGGGTTTGTCAGGAACCGTGACTGCATGGGGCGGTGGCACCTCCCAGCAGCCTGTGGGCTCAGAGAAAATCTTTGCAGTTTGCTTGTATAGGTTCCCCAGAGCATGCCATCCATCCCGAGAAACCCAGCTTTTGGCCTGGATGGCTTATGTCCCACGGGACACCAGTCCTGCTGGAATGGCTCTAGTGGGGGTCCCGCTGTTTTCTCTGTCCTCACCCAGGCAGCTGGCATCTGCTCAAGGTCCTGCATTTTGAGCAGCTTCAGAAACCAGCTTTTAGGTGGTGTCCACACTTGGCTGAGGAAGGAGCTCTGGGAGAAACCTCCTAGTCCAATGCCTTTAGTTTTAGGTGAGAAAATTGAGACCTGAGCAAATACAATGACTAATTGTCAGAGAGGGCATTTGAACCAGTTTGTCTTTACCAGAGTCGCTGTTCTTTCACGTGATCATGCCTTTTCTTCTATGGTCAGGGTACAATCCAGCCACTCTTCACTCTGACCTTGGTTCTGAGGAGTATTGGTAGAGATCATCAAAGCTTTCACTTTGTTGTGATCACTGACCATTGTCCATGTACTTTTCGTTCTTAGCCTGCTCCTTAATCAATTAATTGAGCAATTAACCAATAAAACAGTTAACTGTGCACCAAGTTTTATATGCTGGGTGCTGGGGTTACAAAAAGAAAATTGAATAATCCCTGCCTTCAAAGAGCGAGCTTACATTCTAAGAAAATAATTAATAGGTATACATACATACATACATACAACCACAATCCACATCCATACACGTATCCACTCATGCACACACATGACTGTGTATGTCTAATTGCTAATGATATTCAGTGTTTGGGGTAGAAGCATTCTTCATTTGCAATTGGTCTGCCCTTGGTTGGGCTGCACCATTCTTCTGGATCTCCAACAAGCTTCAATATAGAATTATGATCATCTAGGGTTGTTTATTTAGAGAAGAGGTGGGATACCTTTTTTTCTTCTAAGGGCCATTTGGGTAGTTATTACATCATTTATGGGACATACAAAATTATCAACTTAATGAGTGAGAGATTATTATTGGCTGTAGATGCTTTGATTTAGACCAAATAATTTCGTAAGCTTTATATGACCCACAGACTGGACATTCCTCTTTTCTGGTTTAGAAGTTTCCCTTTGTCCTCCCTCATAGTTTGGTTTATTCATTTATAACAAACATTCTATCAGAAAACAATAAAATCATCTTATCTTTATCTAAAAATAAATCACTATAAAAGTACATGTAATAAATAAATTTAAAGAAAGCAGGAGCATTCAGAAACTAAGCAATACTTATTCCTCAAGCTGGAGTAGCACAGGGTTACAAAGTAGAAATGGGATAAATTTATCATGATCTGATAGAGCTGCAAATTTTGCACAGGTGGACCACTCCTTAAGCTGACTAGTAAGCTAGAAAAGACTCCAACTGCTAATGATGATGATACTGGGTTTGGAGTAGCAGCATTCTTCATTTGCAATTGCTTTGCCATTGAGCTAACCTGCAACATCCCCCTCCCTGAGTCTGTAAAATTCCCTGGTTTTTCCCAACCTGAGGTTTTGACTTGCTAGGATTCTTTAATTCTTTCTTCTATCTGGGAAAATTATACTTCCCCATCAGCCATATAATATAATATGATATAATATAAAAACACAAAGGTACAAATACAGACACAAGAGAACCTTGTGGGTTAAGGCATTAGTACCTTTTTGGATCAAGAAAAGTTTCATGTAGCAACTGAATCTTGAAGAAAACTAGGAATTCTAAGATGCAAAGTTGAGGACAGGGTATATTCCAGTCATGGGAACAGATAAGGGAGAAAAAGTGTCATATATGAAGAACTATAAAGGTCAGTTTAGCTAAATCATAAAGTGTGTGGAAGGGAGTAATGTATATTAAGACTGGAAAGGTAGGATTGGAACCAGATTGTGAACAATTTTAAATGTAAACAAAATCCAAGAAGTAATAGGGAGCCACTGGAGGTTATTGAGTAGGGGAGATATTTAGTCAGATCTGTGCTTTAGGAAAATCTCTGGTGTTGACAGATTGGAAAGCAGAGAGACGACTAATTAGGAGGGTACTGTAATATTTCATTCACCTTTCTGCTCCTGATCTTGAGCCTATCAGTGGCAGAGGGAAGCATGCCATAGCTTGGCTTTGCATCTTATTCTGGCTTTTCCCATGCTTCCATCATAGGGGTTCACAGCAGTAGATACACAACTTGTGAGTTGGGCAAGATTTTGCATGTAAGCTGACACTAGTGTGTCCTAAAGGAATTCTGTAGGAAGGTGGTTTGGGGATGAGTGAGAAACAGAATGAGCTCTGATGAGGGAAGGTTTTGGTCCTTTCTGCCCCCATCAGATTCCATGTCAGCATGCAGGATTGATTTCAAATCAATTTTCCTGAGCTTTAGTTTCTTTTTCTACAAAATAAGATTTGACTAGTTAGCTAAAAGTTCCCCTTTGGCTCCAAATCTTAGGATTTTAGGACTCTGAACATGAAACCAGTGGCATGTATAGGAAATAGAGTATAGTAAGTGGAAAAATGCAAAATGAAACTGAACAAAGCAAAAGATCCTGATTTTGGCATTCAAGACCTTCCAGTATGATACTAAACTACTTTTTGAGTCTCATCTTTTACTTCAGATTCTCACCATTCCATCTATATTGGACTCAGTCCCCCATTCTCATTCTGTTCTCTACCATCTCTATGCTTTTTTTGCTCATGGTATTTCACATTCTTAGAACATCTCTTTTGAAGTCTCTCTTTTTTAAAAAATAAAATCAATGCATGTATCACTTCCTTCATGAAGTCTTCTTGAATGGTCTGGCTGACAGTAACTTTCCCCCCTTAAATATCTTTCACTGCTTTGCCTGGTCTCTGCCTTTCTTTTATCTCACTCTCCCTGAATCATGGTTGTTTGTGTACCTTTTTTACTTCTTTGGAGTAAAAGATCCTCTGAGAGTGGGGTAAGTATGTTGTTTTTCTTTGCATTCCCTAGTGCCAGCAAAAATTGCTTTTTTAAAAACAGTAGTAGTAGCTGCTACCTCTTTCCTCTGCAGAAGAAGAATAACTTCTCCAAAAAGCCATTAAATCAGTCAGGATAAGGAAAAAGCCAGAATAGCCAACCCACTGGCAACAGCTGGGGAAGCTCATGGAGGCCATAGGTTTAAAACTACTTCTGTCTCTGAACACAATAATTCCTCATTCTCTAAGTGCACAAGTGATGAAGCAGGGCTTGGCAGCTATATCCAAAGACAAAACCTGCTACAGCCCAAGCTAATTCACCAAGGATCTCTAATTTTTGTTTTCTGTATGAACAAGGCTATGAAACACTGGCTACTTCACAGAAAAACAGCATTACAGAACTGATAGAATGGAACTTAACTACCATCTACTACAATCCATGTCCAAATAATCCCCAATATGACATACTTGACAAGTGGTTCATCCAACTTCTTGAGAGGAACTAACCTTCTTCTTGTTGGACATTTAAAGTCCTTCATGATTTGGTCCTCTGCTACTTTTCTAAGCATCTTATAATATCTTATTCACTTCCAAGGACTATGAAAGCCATTTTTACTGGTTTTGTGACTATTCCTTGAATAAGACACCTCCTCCTGATTTTGGCTATTTTCGCTTGCTATGACCCGTACTGGAATGGTCTTCCTCTTTATCTCCACCTCCTGGCTTCTGTCAAGCCCCAGCCAAAATCTCACCTTCTATGGGAAATCTTTTCCAGTACTCTTAAATATCAGTGTCTCCCTTCTGGGATTATATCTGATTTATCCTGTAGGTAGTTGGTTTGTATATTGATTTTATATTGCTTCTCCCATTAGACTACAAACTCCTTGAAGGCAAGGGCTGCCTTTTGACTTTCTTTGCATCTCCACTGCTTATCACAGTGCCTGGCACAAGCTTTTTGACTGACTGATTTTTTGAAACACCTCATTTCATTTTTAGATAGCCTTAATTATTAGGATATGGAGTCTAATTTTTTTTTCTCAGTAAATCTTGGAGTTAGGAAGATGCCTTTCCCCAAATTAAAATCTGAACTCAGACATTTACTAGCTGAGTGACCCTGGGCAAGTCCCTTAATCCTGTTTGCCCCAGTTTCCTCATCTGTAAAATGAGCTGGAAAAGGAAATAGCAAACTCCTCCAGTGACTTTTTGCCAAGAAAATCCTAAATGGGAACAACAACAATAACAAACTCCAGCACATTGCTTCTATCTCTGTCCTTCGGGGGCAAACAGAACCAGTCTGGTGCATTTTCCATATAACAGTGTTTCAAGTTATCATGTTTCTCCTGGGTTTTCTCTTCTTCAGCCTAAATACTCTCTGTTCCTTTAATGATACTCAGATGATATAGACTCCAGACTCTTTACCCTAGTTGCCTTCCAAAGCTGTGGTGCCCAAAACTGAACAGGAGATGCCAAATGTGGTCTGATGAGGGAAAATTCCAGAGTCCTATAAACATGGGATTCTAACAACACAAACCTTTGACTTTGAGTCATATAGCATAGTCTATGCAACTTTTTTTCTTGTTGCTATTCTATCATTTCAGTCATGTCTTACTCTTTGTGATCCCCATATGTGTTTTTTTTGGCCAAGATACTGGAGAGGTTTGCCATTTCTTCTCCAATTCATCTTACAGTTGAGGAAACTGAGGCAAATAGGATTTAAGTGACTTCCGTACCTAGGAAGTGTCTAAGGTTGGATTTAAACTTGGGAAAATGAGTGTGCCCTATTCCAGTCCCTGTACTCTATCTTCTAGGCCACAAAGCTTCTCCTATGCAATTTTATTTATCTCTTTTTTCCCGAGGCAATTGGAGTTATGTGCCCAGGGTCACACAGCTAGGAAGTATTAAGTGTCTGAGTTCAGATTTGAACTCAAGTCCTCCTGACTTCAGGACTGGTGCTCTATCCACTGCATCATCTAGCTGCCCCTCCCCTGTGAAATTTTAGTCAACCATAGTGGTTTTATATATATATACGTGTGCGTGTGTGTATATATTTACATGTCTGTGTATATTTGTATGTGTGTGTATATATGTATGCATGTATGTGGACCATGTGACATGAATTCTTGCCTGACCTAGATGAAGTTATTATCTCCCTGGGCCTCAGTTTTCCCTTCTGTAAAAAAAGTGGATTCAACTAGATGTCCTCCAAGCTCCAACCTAGTTCTAACTCTATCATCCTATGGGATATATATATATA
>JAJPUD010001923.1:297350-373005 GCA_023553655.1 Myrmecobius fasciatus | reverse complement strand
TTCAACATTATTAACATGTAGTGGACTTCCTGCCATCTAGGGGAGGGTAGGGGACTGGGGGTAAAATCTGTATTGGAAAGCTTTGTAAAGATCAAGGTTGGGGAACTACCCATACATATGTTATACAAATAAAAAGCTTAAAATAAAAATAAAAAAAAAATAAAAAAAATAAAATTGATTCCTAAATTTTTTTTTTACAAATAATTGGGGAAAAAAAAAAAAACTATTTTAAAAAAAAAAAAAAAAAGAAAGTCATTCAATATAAAATATGAATCAACTACTTAGTTCTACATAAAATAAATGTTTAATACACACATATGATCCATTAGAGTGCATTGAAAGAAAAACTTAAAACATATCATGAAATTATATACCTATTACTACACTGTTCAATGAGATGTAGACATATCACTCAACAATAGACTTACCAAAAGAGGTCATTTCTTATTTGATTGGATATTACCTCAGTGAAGCTGAAACCTGGTAAAGGCCTTAGCTTAAAAAAGGCCAAGGTCTCCCACTGTTCCAGCTGTGCCAAATGACTTTGGAAGAATAAATCAGGTTGATGACTTTGTCCAGCCCTTCTTCATTTATATCCAATTGACTTGCATATCATAGAACCACCACTCTGATGTCATGTTCCTCTTCAAGAACGACGTACAAACAACAACAATAACAATAGACTGATCTCTATCAGAAAAGAATGCATTTAGCAGAACTTTGATACACATTTCTCTTCATTTTGGCTGTGTACTATCAAAACAGAGATCAATATATTGTCTCTTTTTGCCATTAAACTTTGACCCATAGTATACTGACCTTTAAGATACACAAGATTTCCTCCAAAGCTAAACAGTTCCATCTCAGGAACAATTACTTAGCCACTTGTGATCAGGAAAAGAATGGCCAGTGACCAAGGATCAAGCTCATCAAGTAGATTCCATATCTTTTCCTGAACAGAGTAAAACTTCAGTACTGGGGAAAGAGAAAAAAGGTGTTGCGGGAGGGGGGGTAGATTCCCAAATACTACCTTTATGTGTTGCAACCAGGAAAAGAAAAGACAGCAGAATAGCCATTCTTTTTAAAAGTTCCACTGATTGATTTTAAATTATTCATTAGCTGTTCCTTCAAGTAATCAATAAAAATACTAAGCCTTGAAATAAGAAGCTCTAACATGACAAAGAAACATCATACTAAGAGGAAAAGTGTACAAAAACACATCACACATAGACACATAACACATTTATTTAAAAAAAAAGTATTCTGTGGACAGCCCAGAGACCAATAAAAACTGCAAAATGCTTTAAACTTGCAATAAAATTTATAAAAAATTTAGAATGGTAAGAAAATTGAGATCTTGGAGCAGAAATAATTAACATAAACAATAGAGTATCCAACTAGTACATATTACAATCTCTCCAAAAAAAATGAAAGATCATAAACTCAATTTTTTCCTTTATTAAAGCTTTTTACTTTGAAAACATATGCATAGATAATTTTCAATATTCACCCTTGCAATACCTTGTGTTCCAATTTTTTTTATCCCTCCCTTTCCCCAATCCCCTTTCCTACACAGCAAATAATCCAATATATGTTAAACATGTGCAATTCTTTTACACATAGTTCCACAATTATGCCACACAGGAAAAAATAGATCAAAAGGAAAACAAAATGAGAAAGAAAGAAAACAAAAAGCAAACAAACAACAACAAAAAAAGTGAAAATACTGTGTTGTGATCCACATTCACTTCCCACAGTCTCTCTCTGGATGAAGATTGCTCTCTATCAAAAGACCATCGGAACTGGCCTGAATCATTTCATTGTTAAAAAGAGGTATGTCCATCAGAATTGATCATTGCATACTTTTGCTGTTGCTGTGAACAATGTTCTCCTAGTTCTACTCATTTCATTTAGCATCAGTTCATGTAAGTCTCTCCAGGACTTTCTGAAACCATCCCACACAGTTTGATAATTTTTTTTCTTTATTTTTTATGGTCTATAATTTTCTTTTTCTGTTTTTGTTCTACCTGGTTTAGGTATCAGTACCATGTCTGTGTCATAAAAGGAATTTGGTGGGAGTCCTTCATTCCCTATTTTTTCAAATAGTTTATATAATATTGGAGTTAATTGTTCTTTAAATGTTTGGTAGAATTCACATGTAAATCCATCTGGTTCTGGGGATTTTTTCTTAGGGAGTTGATTAATGACTCGTTCTATTTCTTTTTCTAAAATGGGACTATTTAAGTAATTTATATCCTCTTCTGTTAATCTGGGCAACGTATATTTTTGTAGAAATTCCTCCATTTCACTTAGGTTATCAAATTTACTGGCACAAAGTTGGGTAAAGTAACTCCTAATTATTGCTCTAATTTCCTCTTCATTGGTGGAAAGTTCTCGCTTTTCATTTTTGAGATTAACAATTTGATTTGCCTCTTTTTTCTAATCAAATTAAGTAGAGGTTTATCTATTTTGATGTTTTTTTCATAAAAAACAACTTTTAGTTTTATTTACTAAATAGTTTTTTTTTTACTTTCAATATTATTAATCTCTCCTTTTATTTTTAGGATTTCAAAGTTTGATAATCTTTATGCATAGGTATAAATTAGATGAAAAAAATGTGAAAGTATAAAGATTTTAAAAAGGGTACTAAAGAATAGGAGAAGGGAAACAGGAAGTATGGAATGAATTGTTTCATGAGCAAAATCCCACACTCTTTTATAAATGAATCAATATCTTTTTTAGAATGTTGGGGGAGAAGGAAGTCAGGAATAATCAAATGGCAATTCATCTGAATGAATGACAAAAGAGGCAGGAGTCATCCAGTAGCTGTAAATGAATATCTACCCTAACATCTACCCTATCTGTATGTGGACATTAAAAGGATTTTAATATCTTGATTCTATCAACAAACCAATTGACAACTGGAAAATGAAAAATTTCAGTGTAACTGACAAAGGGAACAAATAAGTGGCTTGTCTCTCTGCAGAAGAGGAAATGGAAAAGTTTCATTACAAAATATACCAGAGGAGTGAGTGGATCAAGAAAAGGGGTAGAAAGAGTTTCTATTTATAGAGGGCATACAAAAGTAAGAACAACATTTTAGAAAAATTTGTGGTCAGAGTAGGATAGGAATTTCCGGTAGTCTGTCCCACACCAGAAATATATAAGTTTTTCTGGAATTGCAGCAGTCAAGTTAATGGAAGGCCATAGACCACAAGGAATGATATGCTTCCTTAAGAGATGTTAGTTATGATTCTATCGAGAAGGTAGGATTAGGCTTTATGACACTTCCACATCTATACTGTAGATACAGCATAAAGGAGAAAATAAATACAATATCTAAGAAAAAAGTATTGTCCATGATTGCTAGAAGAAATTTATTTAAGCCAAAAAAATTACAGATAGTTTAAGGGTAAGGTATAAGGACTTTAAATCATACATTATTTGGAAATATGTCAAAAAATAAAGAAATAGAAATTAACCATTTAGTAAATTTACAAAATTTGGTATAGAATAGGTTAATAAAAAAGACTGGATGAACCCTTGGGAAAATGTTAGCATTTAATCAGTGTAAGAAAATTTTAGTTACACATATAAAAGTCCAGAAAAGTGGTAAGCTAATATAAAATAAACAAATGGAGTTAAACATAACACTAATCATCACAGCTCTTGATGTGAAAGAATAAATGAAGACATCAGATAAAACAAAAAAGAAAGACAAAAATGTATTAGGAAATAAAACAACCATTTGTTACGTATATTAAGCTCCTACACACACACACACACACACACACACACACACACACACACTCCACAATGGGGGTGAGTGGAGTTTATATCTACTTCTGTTTGTGATTTAACTGACTTGAATAAAATCTCATAATTCTCTGGACACTTGTTTTATTATGTCATTATAAAATGAAGAAGTTAAAGAAGATGGACCATTTTAAGCAGTCTTTCATTTCTAAATATAAGATGCTGATATTCTGTTCTACTACTGTATTATTTTAATGAAGTAGACCTGTCAATACTTCTTTTAAAATGTAAAATTGTATTTTAATCACAAATGTGTCATTTGAAAACCTAAAATATCATAATTAATAAAACAATATCTTGGCAATACACTAATAAAACAATATTTTGTAATACCCAAATTCCTGCAAAATTAAGAAATACAATATATTTCTGAAGGCTTTGATATAATGATGAACTATGACAGGGAAAGGATAATAAAATATAGTATGGGATGATGCACTCTGGACAACATGACTATATTTCTAACCACTAATAACAAATTGTATGTCCAAGTCATTTAACCTCTCTTAGTCCCAGTTTTCTTATCTATAAAATGGAAATAATAAGACTAATAACATCTACCTCTCAGTTTCACCATAAGCCTTATATAAAAAAGGTTGGTTATTATAATTTCTGGAGAAAGTAGAACATGATATGGTCTTTATCCAGTGGATAATCATTAAGTATGACTATAAGGGAATATTTTTTTTAAAAAGGAAAGTAACATCAAACAGTGAAGAAGAATATTGCCCAAGGAAGAATGTTTTAAAAAAATATTTTAAGATCTATATTTAAATGTGTACATATACATTTACTAAACTAAAGTTAACATGGAAACCTAGAATGTGATCAGGGTACCTTTAAAATCATGAATTTTTCTCATTATAAAATGAATATTAGAATAGTTAAAGGAATATATGCTCCTGAGATACTCTTATTTTCAGGAAGATTCATCAGAAGCCTTGTGTATAATTAAAATAAATCAATACTACTCATAACACAGTTAGAATTCAGATACTACAGTAAATGATTTCCCAGATGTATTTACCAAAATCTATGGGATTGTAAGAAAATGTATTTGCTGAACAAAATGAAAAAGCATTGAACACACTATAAGAAATATTTGGAGATTAACAAGATGACAGATGTGGAAGAAGGGAAAATCAAAACTGTATTTACATGGAATTCATTTAATCTATCAATTTCCAAAGTGCAAACTGACTCAAAATAGTCATTTTAGCAGTCAAGAAGTCTGACTTAATCATCACAGACCAATAGTGTTTTCCATTTACTGAAATATATTTGGACAAATTACTTCTTTGTTTCCCAGTTTCCTCATTTGCCAAATTGGTGGGGGAGGTGGAAAGGCTAGATTAGATGATTATAACGTCTTTACTAGTTAGATTCCATGATTTTATGAGCAAACACTTATACTGGATGCCTTTTTTATAATTTAGTTTTATTATAGTCTGTTTTTTTCACTGACCTAATTTCTCAACTTTATTTCTCTCTACCTCCAAAAACAAAAGAGGAAAAAAAAATTATAACAAAAAGCATTTAACAAAGGTAATTAATAAAGGATCTGGCAGCATGCACTTGACCCAACATCCTATTCTACCTGCTTCTCCAGTTAGAAAAAAAAGGTAGCTTTATTTCTTTATCTGTTTTTCAGGACCAGGATTTTCTATCAGAATTTCTTTAGAGTTGGAGTGATTGTCTCTTCCTTTTTTTCATTATTTATATTTTTGCAACAATTGTGTAGATTTTTCTCTCGCTTCTGTTTTTTTTTTTTTTTCAATCTATAACAACTTGTGGAAATCTTCCCATATGCCTCTAAATTCCTCTACTTCTTGTTAAAGATAAATAATATTTCTTTCTCCTTTTTGGGGGGGCAGAACAAAAATATTTATTTTTAATACATATTGATTTATGAATCATGTTGGGAGAGAAAAATCAGAGCAAAAGGAAAAAAAAAAACATGGGAGAGGAAAAAATAACAGAAAAAGAAGTGGACAGAGAATGTGTTGATTTACATTCAGTCTCCTTAGTACTTTTTCTGGATGCAGATGGCATTTTCTATCCAAAGTCTATTGCAACTGTTTTGGGTCACTGAACCACTGAGAAGAACCAGAGTTAATCATCACACATTCTTGCTGTTATTGTGTACAATATACTCCTGTTTCTGCTTGTTTTATTCGTCATCAATTAGTGCAAATTTTTCAGGCCTTCCTATAATAAGCTTGTTCATCATTTTTATGGACCAATAATATTCTATTGCTTTGATGTTTCAAAACTTATTCAGCCATTCCTCAATTGATGGGCATCTACTCATTTTGCATTTCTTAACTACAAAAAGTGTTGCTACAAATATTTGTTCACATTAGTTCTTTTCCCTCCTTTAAGATTTCCTTGGGATACAATGGCACTGCTGTGTCAAAAGTTTGATAGTCCTTTGGGCATAGTTTGGAATTGCACTCCAGAATGATTGGATCATTTCACCAACAGTGCATTAGTGTCCCAGTTCTCTCACATTCTCTCCAATATTTGTCATTATCTTTTCCTGTCATCTTAGCAAATCTCAGAGACATGAGGTGGTACTACAGAATTGTTTTATTTTGCATTTCTCTAATCAATAGTGATTTAGAACATTTTTCATATGACTATAGATGGCTTTAATTTCATCATCTGAAAATTCTCTTCATATCCTTTGACCACTTATCAATTGAGAATAACATATCTTTATAAATTTGTCACAGTTCTTTATATATTTTAGAAATGAGACCTTAACCAGAAATACTGGCTGTAATTTTTTCCCCAGCTTTATACTTCCCTATTAATTTTTCTATTGTTTGAACAAAACCTTTTTAATTTAATGAAATGAAACTTGTCTATTTTGCTTTTCATGATGTTGTCTTATTTTTCTTTGGTCATAAATCCTCCCTTCTCCAAAGATCTGCTAAGTAAATTATCCATTGTTTTTCTAATATGCCCAAATAATGTATCCATTTTGACCTTAATTGAATAGGGAAAAAATAATATTTCAATATATTTATGTTCAGATGTCATCTAATTCATGGGCACCCACCCACTTCAAATTATGTTTTCATAATTGCTTACAATTATTTTCACACAAAGTATACTTTTTTTTTAATATTTTACTTGTGTAAACTCTCTTTCATTCCATTCTGTCTTTGGAGTATATATCAAGGACTACTCTACATAGAATATGAATATGTAAAAGAGCAAATTTCCCTTTCTTTTTAAAATATTTATTTATTCATTTTCTGACACATTGCTTTATAAATTCGATTGGGAGAGAAAATCAAGAGCAAAAGTGAAAATCCATGAGAGAGATAAAAAAGAACAGAAAAAAAATGAATATACCAAGTGGTGATTTACATTGCCTTCTTTATTCTTTTTCTAGATGCATTTGACATTTTCTGTCCAAAGTTTATTGGGACTGTTTTGAATCACTGAACCACTGAGAAGTATATATTACTAAGGACACAATAGAAAGAATTAATATTTTATAGATGAGGAAGGTGATAAATGCTGATATTAACTGGTGCGTGTGATTACCAAAGTAATATCAGAAGCAGAATTTGAACAAGTCATTTTGATTCTTTTAGAACCCTTTCTACTGGAAAAAGCTATATTATCTCCAATGAGCAATCATTTTTATTTTTATTTTTATTTTTATCTCTGCCTTTTTAGTCGATACTTTCTTTCAGAGATCTATACAAATAAATCTTCATCCCTTGAATACCGGTTTCATATTTAGAAATAGTCAAAAGTCATTTAAGCTATTTCTAGTGAATAAGGTTGATAATAAAGCTGATAAATATATATATACATATATGTATTCCTAAAAATACATGTCTGTATGTGCAGTTAGTAAAAATTAATGAGTAAATTTTAAGTAATGAGAATGAAAAGTAAGATTCTTAATCCTTATTTTATAGGGTTCTTAATCTTTAATTTATTTTTTTAATATGGAAATCTTGAGGAAACTTAAAGATCTGGTCTCAGAATATTATGTTTAAATAAAAGAAATCAAATGTAGAGGATGATAAAGGAAACCAAACATAATTAAATATAGTTATCAAAATGTGATAATATATATATTCAGAAATCCCAAGCTAAGATCCTCTGTTAAAGGCAGGCTTCACTTGTGATTCTTAGAAAAAAGTTTAGAGATAGAAGCTATATGAGACCTCATCTGACTCCTTCATTGTATAGATTCAAAAATAAACGCAGAGAAATTTTGATTTTTCTAAGCTCTACAATAACTCAACAAGCATTGCACTAGGTCAGAAATTTTTCCTCCATTACAACAATATCTTCCTTTGCAACATTTTGAAAGGTCATTTAGTCCTTTCTGAGATGAAGGGAGGAATAGGGAAATATTTGGGGAGGAGATAGAAACTAAATTATCAAAACTATCCTATTTGATTTATTGGGAATTCTTGGAATTTCAGAGACAATTAATATTTAATAAATATATCAGCTTCCAAGATATATTACAATGCATTCTGTATTACCTTTTTTAAAATTATTATTATCTAATTGCTGTCTTTATCTGTTTATATAGATAATAGAAAATTTCCAGGAGGTCTATTTCTATTTTTTTGTTTTCAAACTAAAGAAAATATAATCATGGCTGTTTGGGGGTATTTGGAGAGATTATAAGAAGATAATACCTCCCATTCTAATGTCACTATATGAAAACTTTATAAATATCTTAATAGAATACTAAGATGTAGTTAAGATCAAGTATGAAGAAAATAAAGCAATTTTGAAAGAACTTCCTGAAATAATAAGCCCCCCCCCAAAAAAAAACACAACAAAACAACTGGGAGGATAAGGTACATACTATTATCAAATGAGGAAAAAAAAATAGGAGAGAAAGAAGGGACAAAAAATAATAATGGAGATTTTAGAGAAAGCCACTAAAATAGAGCCATCATATTTTTACTAAAAGGTTGTGTTTGTAGTTACTGACTAAATATAATTGTTGTATGTTAGTTTTGCTTTTACTAAAACTTTTACAGTCATTAATATATAAGAAAAAATGGTTGATATGCAGCATGATACTCTGCAAGTAAGAATTGTTTTTGTGTGGTATAAGGTTAGTATTTTCATTCAACTTGTATTCCTTCAGGGAGAATGGCAAGGAGAGCTACTTAAAGAGATTAGGTGAATCTCAATGGAAAGAAAAATCTAATTCATTTTTGTTATGTTAGTTACCAAGGCTATTCCCTATTTGCTAATCCAATAGATATGTGTTATGCTAGTCATTAACTTGAGTGTCACACTTAAATTCTTAAGTCAAGCCAGAGGTGTCCAAGATATTGCACTGAGAAACAAGCTCATTAAAGAAGTAGCTCAAACATCAATCACAATTCTTTCAAGTATCTGCTGCATAAGTTAAACTTAAAAGAACAAAGGAATCCTCCTTGTTTATAAAATGACAAACTCAAATAATCTTATATTTACAAGTCTCACTCATGCAAAGCCCCAAATCCTACATATCAACTAGTTCTGAATCTCAGATATTAAGCTAACACTTTTCTATCTAAAATAGGAACTAACAAAAACATCTATTGGTCTAAGGTTCACATGACTTTTTTTGTCACAGATAAAATAAAGCCCAACACATTAACATGCTTACATAAAGTAGCAGCATTTATTTGTTGACTTAAAGATAGAGATTTTCATCATGAATTATTAAGATACTTTTCAAATATTATGATAGTGAAGATCCTGAGCTGTGAAAGGAACTTTGGGAATTTCCCCCATATTGAAGATGAGCAAAATAAGATTCAGGAAAGGTAGTTATTGTTAGGGGTAAAATTTGAACCTAAAACATTTGATTCCAGATACATTCTTCTTTCCACTATGTCTCCCTGAAAATTTAAGAATTTATTTAACTCTCTTAATTTTGGAGCTGCATATTAGTAGTTGATTCTTTTAGGGAAGAGATTGGTTCTTAGTTCAAATTTATCTCTTCTGGAGACTAGCCTAAAATACAATAGACATATAATTATTTGCTCTCATTTAATTACCTAATAATTTGTCATATAAATATTACCTATATAAGTCAGTATAATTTTGTGTGAAAAAGACTTGATATCCAAGTTCACAGACATTAATTTATCTTCCAGGTTCATGATTACTGATATATATTTTAGGAACTCATATTCTCTAATTAATCTGGATATACTTATAGAGGGTTGGAATTTCCTGGAGAAAAGAGAATTATAAAGTAAACTGTTTACATTTGGATAGTCAGTGTGAAAAGAGTAAGCAAGTGAAAACAAAGAAAGGCAAAAACTCTTACTGTATTATAAGCAATTGCTGATGGACCAAGGAAACAAAAACCAATGAACACTGAACAAAGCAATAAAACATATCATTTGCCCTTAATAAATTATATTAGTACCACTTTACTATACTCACCTGGAATGTATGGTCTACATTTTCTTGGCAATGTTACTCAATGCCTTTTGAGGTTACTGCTTTGACTTTGGGGATTAATTTCTGTTCCTGAATATACTGTAATTCTACTCATGATTTTAGTCATTTAGATATATTCAGTAAGAACCTATATGTATACATGCATTGGGGAAAATCACTGGGATGAAATAAGTGCAATGTAATTTAATAGACAAATATAATTTACTTGCAATTAAATTTAGAAAATCAACTTCACAATTACAAGACATAGTTAGCAGTTTGGCTAAAAAAATATCTGGACAGTATAGTGAATTACAAAGTTAATATGAGTCAACAGCATGAAATGATAATTAAAAAAAAAAAAGCTAATGACTTGGTTAAGAGAGACACAAGTTCTAGGAATAAGGAATGGTTTCTCTGTGGTTTATCCTCATCATAGTATATCAAAAATTGATTACATTCTCTAGCCATATTTTAGGAAGATCTCAACAAGCAAGAGTACAACCAAAAGAGGACAAACAATGATAAAGAAAGGTCAAGAATTCATTCTATTTTTGAATCAGTTACCTGGGAAGTTCTGACTAGCAAAGGCATGACATGGCAGGATATAAAGACTGTAATAAGATGTTTGAATAGTGTTTACTTCAAGAAAAAAATTATACAATTTTTTACTTGGACTAGCAGGTCCAAATTGAGAGAAATTGGTGATAGTTGCAAAATAAATCAAATATATGCTAAATATAAAGAAATAAGCTTACTAATAATTGGGATTGTCCAGGAATAAAATGTTATCCTTTAGGTGTTGATGGCTTTTTTCTATGGGAGATCCTAAAGTGAATGTTGATGGAACTACTGGGTACTTTAAAGAATGAATTGTATTTTTTTTTCATGTACTGATTGTAATAAATAGACACCAAGATCTATTCTGACTCTGATATTCTGGGATTCAATAATTCTTTTAGGAAACAAAATATCATAAAATATTAACAATTTTGAATAAAAATCAAGAAAACATAGGTTCAGAAGCTACCAATGACATTTAATTCGCATATGGCTATTAGAAGATTGTTCTACCTACCCAATCCTCAGTTTCCTCACATGTAAAATGAGAATAATGATCCCTGGAGTTCCAAACAATCACAATTATTATAAGATTCAAATGATATAATGTAAATATTTTTGTGAATTTTAAATACTCTATAAGTGATATCTATTAATAAATTGTGGCTAGAAAGACATCACTTATGTATATTGATTTTTTTCTTTTAAAATCCCAAAACAAAACAACTGACTTTTAATTCTCATAATTTGCTAAATAATATCAGAGATACAGTTCATTTTATAACATATACAAGCAGAACTGATAAAAGAATAAAAATCCTAATATCCAGTTGAAAGCTCCTAATTTTTACCAGTCTAAAGAAGAATAGAAATACAAAATATACCACACATTGAACAATTTACATTCATCACAATAATCCCAGAGTAAAACCTTGTTAAAATTAAAAATGTGGCCAGTCTAGATAATATGGATGATTGGAAATGATGTCTCTCTAAATGCCATACAAAATGAAGAGTTGTGTCTAGTGTCCACATTTGCAATCTCTGTTCAGATGCATTTCCTCCCTGGGATGCAAAATAACATACATTTTAAGATACTTAAGGGCATTTCTGAACCCACTGACATCCGAGGACCTGATTCTGTTTTTTTTTTTTTTTAATTAAAAAAAATCTGCTCATTATCAAATGATATTCAATGCAACAGAAATAGTAATTTGTAGAAGCTTTACTGCTTCTGTTCCTCATATGTGTACACAGATAATTATAACAATCAATTATATATGCATGTAAGATATTGATTGGTGTGATACCTAATTCTATTTTTCATCCAGATATAAAGTTTGTCACATTCTTAATTAAGCCCCACCTCCCTCAGTCCTTCCCCATTACTTGACAGGAAGCAATCAAAATGGTGAAGGGCCACAGATCTACATTATATTAGTTGAAGGAACTTCAGAAGCACAGGCTGAAGGATAGAAAGCTCTGGATAAGTGCCTTCAAGTATCTGAAAAGCAAAATAAACTCATGTGGAAAAGAGATTCAAATTGTTCTATTTGCTTGGAGGGCATAATTCAGAGCCAGATGTAGAAGTTTCAGAGAAAATTTTAGATTTGAAGCTGGGGAAAAATTTCCTAGCAATTAGTATTATCCCAAAGTGGAACAAACTGCCTTGGGAGAGAGCATACTGATTGCTCTCTCCCTGGAGGTCTTCAAACGAAGCATGGAAACACATTTGTCTGGTTTGTTGTAGGGTTTATTTCAGTTCAATATGGTTTAGACTAGATTGTCACTAAGACCCTTCTCAGTTGTAAAATTCTCTGATTCCATGGTTCTGTGAAACTAAATTCATGGAACATGCTCTATATTGTTAAAGCTAACCACTATTTAGTTGCTTTGACTTTTCCTCTCTGATAAATATTTCATTTGGACATCCTCAATAATAGCCTTCTTCACTTGAGAGGTGACCTATCCTTTTACATTGAAAAAAATAAAACACCATATCAAAATGGGAACCTGAATAGTGCTTTTAATGATGACAAACTCCTCCCATTGTTAGAAACCCATTTTTATATACTCCCACACAAGCCTATACTTGCTGGTATTCTCCTAGTAATTCTAGTGGGAACAGAAATTTTGGTTGATCCCAAAAGCAATGGATTGATTTAGGATGAGTGATACTTGTGGCTGTAAATCATGGGCAAACACATCCTTAGAAGATCAGAATTTTAGGTAAAGTGCATAGTGTCTGACCACAGAGTGTAACACATTGTCAGTATGGTATAAGAGACTCAGTAAAGGGGCAGCTAGATGGTGCAGTGGATAGAGCACCAGCCCTGAAGTCAGGAAGAAATGGGTTCAAATCTGGTCTCAGAAACTTAACATTCCCTAGTTGTGCGATCCTGGGCAAGTCACTTACCCCCAATTGCCTCAAAAAAAAAAAAATTGAGAGAGAGAGAGACTCAGTAAGAACAGATATTACCGGAAAACCTAGCCCAATCCTGTAGTCAAGGTAAAGAATAAATTCCCTAAATATTACATTCAATCTTTAAATTTTTGGAGGAAGACTTAAGTCTGGTTATTTCCTCCCTGGACAATTTTTGAAAAGACCTATGACAAAAATAACTCATGAAAAGAAAGAGAAGTGGATTTATATTTACACTGTTTTAAAATAACCAGGTTGATAAAAATCACTGCCCCAGGTGAAGGAAGAAATATCTTTGAAGAGTTTCCTTATCATGAAAGTATTTCCATATGACCATTTGAATAGGGACTGGCATCCATAGTAAACAGAAATGAATTATGTACTGCTTTTTCTATCTAAAATTATTCAATTAAAAACAAAATGGATACCCAAACAATAATAAAAAATAGGAAAAAGTTTAAAAAATTTTTTTTTCTTTAGAGGTTAATTATGTAGTAAAATGATAACACTCAATTTTCTCTTCAAAATAATATTTAATCAGTTCTATCAATATCTCTTTCCTTTCTCCCCATATGTTATCTACATCCAAACACACAAAGAGTAGATAGTTTTCAACAAATCAGACAAAATATTTTGATAGGATTTTTTTTTCTTTTCTTTATGCTCTTGGTTGTCTGATAGCTAGACCTGATCAACATTCCATTGGGGGCTGTATGAACTATCACAACCTTGAATAAGAGCATCCAGTTTTACATAACTTCAGGCTTCTTCAACTTCTTGGCATCTAAGCAAAGCTCTGAGGAAGCCATATTGTTGACAATATCTAGACAACCATTCATTTTCCCATACTAGATATTTTGTTGATGTTCAACTTGCTTGTTTGCTTTGTCTTTGGTTTTCTATCATGTGGATTGGTGCCCCCTCAAAAAAATTACTATGACTAATAGAGATATAACAGGGTTAGTGGAGACTTCAACTGGGGGTTAAAAAATAGGAGTGTAAATTTTTTGAAATGGTTATTTTTAAATATAAAGAAATTTTAAAATTTATTATACTTGCAAATGTATTTTCTTCTTTACACACCAGATGAGCTTTTATATAAACTGGTCATGTCTTATTCTTTTATAGATGATACCTTTCCCAACAATACCAATAGGGTGGCCACTTGTCCACTTCCTCAAATAGTCAAATCTTTTATTTCATAGATGTACCTCCTTTTGATTTATTCTTCTACCCTCCCTAAGCCTCACACAAACATGATGATATTCTTGATTTTATTCTCAGCCTAAATGCACCAAATTTACATCCAAAAAAAATTAAATCTCCTTGTCTGACAATAATCTCTTGGCATTCTACCTTTCTGCCTTCATATAGCAAATATTATTTTTCTTCTACTTTATGACCTCCAAACTCAACTACTCAATTCTTTCCTAGACCATCACATCCAATAACCAAGCATCTGTCTGCTTACAATAGTATTCTAAGCATACTTGAACTCATCATATGTGTAGAAGTGGGAATGATCCAAGATTAAGGCTTGGCAGGACACAAAGAGCAAGACAAGTGGGACAGGGACTCAGGATTATATAGGGCAGTGTATAGTGGAACTTTTTTATCAATGAGTTAAGATGAGAAAAAGAGGAAAGAGAAGCTAGTTCAGGAGTAATGGTCAGAAAGGGAATGGAGAGCTTAAAGAATTAGAGATTATTAAATCAGATGACAAGTGGGGATAGCAAGAACATTTTGTATATGCTTCTCCTATAGGGATTCATAATTTAAAGTGTAATTTGTTATACTTTTTAAGAGGGACAGGATGAAAGGAGAGAGAAAACAGAATATAAAAAAGGAAAACAAAGTTACAATAGCAATTGTGAAAAGAATTTTGAATGAAGTTTCTCTGATGAAGCCCTCATTTCTCAAATGTATAGGGAACTGAATTAAATGTATTTTTTAAAAAAATCTATTTCCCAATTAATAAATCATCAAAAGATATGACTATCTTCAAAGGGATGTAAAATCATGCATATATTTTGACCTAAAATATTACTACTAGGCATAAATCCTAACATATATTTTTAAAAAGGAAAATGACTAATATGTACAAAAGTATACCAATTCTTTTCTCAGGGCAAAGATAGGTTGCATAACTTCACATGTACCTTCTTAATGGGTGGGGTGGGGGAAGAAAGGAGAGAATCTAGGACTCAAAGTTTTGAAAACAAACAAAATAGTTTTACATGTAAAAGGAAAATAAAAAATTAAATATTATTAAATAATAAAAAGTAAAATCAAAATCAAAACACATCTCTGTGTATACTGCTTTTTCCCATTTTTATTAAAGCTTTTTATTTATAGAACATATGAACAATATTTCTATATTGACCTTTGCAAAACTTTCTGTTCTAAATTTTTCTCTCCTTTCCCCCATCCCCTCCCCTAGATGGAAGGTAGTCTAATACATGTTAAACATGTTAAAAATAAATAGATAAATCTAATATAAGTATACATATCTATACAGTTATCTTTCAGCACACAAAAAATAATCAGATCTAGAAAGAGAAAGGGAAAAAAAAACCTAAGAAGAAAAACAAAATGCAAGCAAACATCAACAAAAAGGATTAAAATGCTATGTTGCGGTCCATACTCAGTTCCCACTGGCCTCTCTCTGGATGTATATGGCTTTCTTCATCACTGAACAATAGCAACTGGTTTGAATCACCTCATTCTTGAAGAGAACTATGCCCATCAGAATTAATCATCCTATAGTCTTGTTCCTGTATATAATGATCTCCTGGTTCTGCTTGTTTCACTTAGCATCAGTTACTGTAGGTCTCTCCAGGCTTTTGTGAAATCATCTTGTTGGTCATTTCTTGCTAATCTTCTCTGTATTGTTCCAATTTTAGTATATGTGCTGCCAAAGCAAGCACTTGTTGGTCATTTCTTACAGAACAATAATATTCCATAACATTCATATATCATAATTTATTCAGCCACTCTCCAATTGATGGGCATCCATTCAGTTTCTAGTTTCCTGCCACTACAAAAAGGGCTGCCACAAACACTCTTGCACATGTGGGGCCCTTTCCCTCCTCTAAGATCTCTTTGGGATATAAGCCCAAAAGAAACACTGCTGGGTCAAAGGGTATGCACGGTTTGATAACTTTTTGAGCATAGCTCCAAATTGCTCTCCAAAATGGTTGGATCCGTTCACAGTTCCACCAACAATGTATCAGTGTCCCAGTTTTCCCACATCCTCTCCAACATTTGCCATTATCTTTTCCTGTCATCTTAGCCAATCTGACAGGTGTGTACTGGTATCTCAGAGTTGTCTTAAGTTGCATTTCTCTGATCAATAGTGATTTGGAGCACCTTTTCATATGACTAGAAAAAGTTTTAATTTCATCATCTGAAAATTGCCTGTTCATATCCTTGGACCATTTATCATTTGGAGAATGACTTGAATTCTTATAAATTTGAGTTAATTCTCTATATATTTTAGAAATGAGGCCTTTGATTAGAACTTATGAATGTAAAAATATTTTCCCAGTTTATTGCTTCCCTTCTCATCTTGTCTGCATTAGTTTTGTTTGTGCAAAAACTTTATAACTTGATATAATCAAAATTATCTATTTTTTGATTAATAATGATCTCTAGCTCTCCTTTGGACACAAATTCCTTCCTCCTCCACAGATCTGAGATGCAAGCTATCCTATGCTCTTCTAATTTGTTCCTAATATCATTATTTATGTCTCGATCATGAATCCATGTCAACCTTATCTTGGTTTACGGTGTTAGGTGTGGGTCAATTCCTATTTTCTTCCATACTAGTTTCCAATTTTCCCAGCAGTTTTTGTTAAATAGTGAGTTCTTATCCCAAAGGCTGGGGTGTGTATACTGCTTAACAAAAATAATGATTATAAGAGTTTTTCCTAATTAATTTAAGTCTAACAACCATTTTAGACTTGAAAGCAAGGAAATTAGGGTTTGAATCCTTGTCATGACATTTATGTCCTATGTGAATTTAGGAAATTAATTCAACTTTTCTGGGCTTCTATTGCTCTATTTTAAAAATACAGGGCTTGAGCTAGATGAATTCTAACTTCAGATGATTTTACATGAGCTAGATGAAAATGTAACATTAGGACTCTTTAGCAAGTTCTATTTTGTATCTTTAAAAATAGAGAAGAAAAGAAAAAAAGATATTTGTTTTCACAGTGTTCATTTTTTTTAAATTTATATAATAATACTCTAAATTTATCATTAAAAGTATTTCTCTTAAAGCTATACAATCAGAAAACTTTAGCCACTTTTCCACATTCCTGGTTATTTAAAAATAAATTATTTTCTTGTGAGTTCTTTTTCCTTCTCCTTCTACCCCTTACTTCATATATACTCCATTTCTCATCTCTACAGACCTAGATTTTGTTATTTATGATCTCATTCCATCTAGACACATTTTGAACTTTTTTATTGTCTACTCATATATTACATACTGTTCATAGCCTATTGATTGTTTTATTTTCTTCTTGAACTATTGGTTCACTCTCTACTTTCATAATTGTAAAAAGATAATATAATCCTATATAGAAGCAAAGAATTGTTTTTGAGAGAAATTACCCATAGAATTATTATCTTGAATTAATTTTGTTTATTTTGTATTTACCCATCTGTGTATGAACACACTGAATTCTCTTCAGTAGAATGGATGCTTTACGAAGGAAGGGGCTAATTCATTTATGTCTTTATATACCTAGCTCCTAACACAGTGGGTACACATAATAGAAACTTTATAAATGCTTTCTGAATTTGAATAGCTTTGAATTAAATTCAATATTTTTGTAAGTTTTGACCAATTACAAGAGTATTACTATCTACTTCATAGGAAAAGAAAAATAGTGTTATCCCCAGAACAGGCATAGAAAATGTAGTAAAGAGATTATTTTGATTTCAATAACAGAGGTGGATTGGTGAAGGGCACAGTAACATTAAGCATTTTTAAAATGACCAATGTTCCTGGAAATACAGGTGCAATATTTTCCATTTGATGAGGCTATTCAATGCCAAATATAAATGGAATTAAGTTATGTACATTATATATATACACATATGTATGTATATATATATAATAAAATTTGCCACATTAACTTGTGCAAATGTAAGTTAATATTTTATTTGCATATACCCCTGAGTTTGTTCTGTTCTCTGCCTGAATTTATCACATGTCTGCAGGGATGACTGGATGCTGAAATGGACATGAACAATTAAACTTTCAGTCAGAACTCCAGTGAAAGATTCCACTCTGACAGCCTTTTTTTTGGTAGCCACTCTGATAAGGGAAAGAGAGGTCCAAGTGTGAGAAATCTGAAGTGGAGATGCAAATCTTAGGCTTGTTTGGTATATTGTTATATAAGAATTTCCTGATCCTGACTGGCATCAGTTAGTTTTTCCTTGACAGTCAAAAAATGTTGCTGTTTCTTTTTACCAGTAAGCTAAATCACTTGACTGGTTTGTTCCTTTCTTTTATTACAGTGAACTCAAATGATTTCCTTAATATTAGGTTTTTTAAAAGCTCTATCTGGTTCATAAGCTGTTAAATGTGTCATATGGCAGGATGAAGCTCATTAATATTCCCAGTTTATTCTGTTAGAAGGAAAAAAGACCATAGATTAGGTATAAGATGCTGTCAGATTGTGTTTAATCACTTTCATCAAATAATACAGTAGGATAAATGTTGCTTTCTATTTTTAAATAAAAAAGGCACATTTTTGAATATTTCTGTGACATTTTAAAAAACAATCTTTTGTACTCATTTGTATTTGTTCAAAAGCTGCTCAGTAGTTTAAGAAAATGTATTTATCAATGTTTAAAAATATACCAACACAAAATATGTTTATGTATTTCTTTGTGGGCTTAATCATCTGCATAAAAATAGATTTTTTTTCAAAAATAGGAACGTACAGTCCCTTGAATAGAAAAGTCATATCTGTCCTCTGTGTATTGAAGGGAAAAAAGAGTGGGGAGGGTGGGATTCTCTAGTTAAAAAGATAATTTTTAAGTCAAAAATCATAGATCTAAAACTGGAAAGGTTATTAGTTGTCAGCTAACACAATGAACTTATTTCTGAAAGGATCTGTGGAGGATAGATAGAATCAATGACTTGACCAACATCACACAAACAAGCAATGAAAAAATTGGAATTTAAAACTAGGCCTCTACTGACAAAGTTACCAACTATTCCAGAGCTAGTGGATAAGAGATAAATGTTCAATCTTTGTAGCAATAATCTTTTTATTTCATTTAAATATTGACATTTCAGTGCATGGAGGCAAAAAAGAATGGATGCCATTAGTTGTTTTCAGGTGCTCAGGTCCATTTCCACATTTCTTGATTTGGATGGGTATATCCTATAGAGATTCAAAGGCTGGAGGAAGTGTCATTTGCTACTTCCTCAAAAAGCAAGCAAATGCCTCCACAATCAATCAAAATGAATCATCCTCTGTTCTCTCAGTCCTCCCTTCTGAATGGAAATAAGGAGGATTCTGTTGTTTTTCTTAGAGACCTGGCATGAACCTCATATGGCATTATTTACCAAATTATTGATAAACTACATCCTTTATTTCGTAATCTCCGGATGTGGTCTTAAGTTTGTGCAGTCAATTACATTTTTCTAAAGCTAATTCCACTATTTTCCTGTGATTGAATTTATTCCTTTGAATAATAGGACTTCTCCCCCCCACCCTGCAAACATCCGCTTGAAAGTAAATAGGAAACTTAAACAAGTCCAATGTGGTTCTTGTGTTAAAACTATACAGAGCCCAATGCTTTTGCAGGTCAACATTTTTTATTATCTCACCTCCAAACTAAGCACTCAATTTATTCAACCAAACTTCTTTTTTAACCACTTTCAGTGTCAAAATATTTCAAAAGGCTATTTTGTCCTTCTAGAGCTGGAGGAGGAAGGGAAGTATTTCTGAGGTAACAAAAATTTCTGTTCCCTTTTTTCCCTTTTTCTCAATGGTTTTCATTGCTTTTAAACTCCCTTGACCTTTTGAGAGCAATAAAAGGCCCCCAAATAAAGCTGCCTTTCATGGAAAGTTTGCTGTTCTAGCATTCTTCTCTTCCATTAAACCTGCCTGTTTAGAAAAGACTTGTAACCAGTCTCTGCTTTCACAGCAGGTTTACGATTTGTCCAAATAGATGTTACTAAGGGTAACCACAATTTCTATGGGAAATACAGCCCCTTTCAACATACTTTAGTACACAGTGGAAAACATTGGGGGAAATAAATCACTAGACAGCAAGGGAATTAAAAAAAGATACATGTCATATATACTGATCCTATTTGATCAATTGTCCTTACTATTTCAGATACAATAGATAAAGCTGCAGAACTCCATTTTAGCGCAGTTAATGTCATATGCAATCTAATTCTAATAACTATTTTCTATTTTAGTGTACCCCGGTTTTACTCAAGGATCTTGACTCTTGACAGCAGGCAGTTAAAGGTGTAGGTGAAAAACAACAACCACAAAAATAATAAACAAAAAACAAAAAAAACAGCATACCAGTAAGTTTTCTTTTACATCTCTGAGAAGCCACATGCAAAGGATTTTCAAGACTATAAAACTGTAATTATTTGCTTTAATGATGAGGGGCTGTAACGATAAATGTTTTCCATGCCTTTATTCATACTGATTCCACTGCCCAACATGCCCTCATTTCTTGTTTCAATATTTGATAAAATTATTTACTAGATGAAGTGTTAGAGAGTTAGAGGATCTATATTTCTATTAAGATTCTTTCATGTGCTAGTTTCAATGAAAGATGTCATTTGGGAAAGTCCATTAATTACTAAGGACCTCAGTCTCCTCCTCCTAAGATGTGGTGGCCTCTTGAGCATCTTCCAGTTCTAAAGCTACCAAAATTAAGTTACCTTTCAAATCATCCTCTGTAAACCTGGTATTGTTATTGCATCCTTTTTTGTAAAATTTATGTATCTTCTGGATTACACGTTTTTTTTTTGAATTACAAATAGTACACTATCTTGATTTATCCATTATGTTTTATTCAATTCAATGAATATTTACTAAATACTTATTAGGTAAAAACCAAACACACAAAAAAATTATACATATACATTAAATCAAAGAGTTCCTACCTTGATCTTTACAAACTATTATGGGGAAGAATACTTTAGCAGTCCAAGAAATACAAAATAGATGCAAAATTAATAAAAATAAATTTTGTGGGGTTACTATGGAACTAATACCTGCACTGAGAAGTAAAGGTTAGATGTGGAATGTGAGATATAAATTAAACCTTGAATTGAGATAAAGATGACAAAGAGTAGAGTTAAGGAAGGAGAGAATTTTA
The DNA here is from genome assembly GCA_023553655.1 of Myrmecobius fasciatus. Lineage (NCBI taxonomy): Eukaryota > Metazoa > Chordata > Mammalia > Dasyuromorphia > Myrmecobiidae > Myrmecobius > Myrmecobius fasciatus. Next base: position 351,398 of record JAJPUD010001923.1, on the reverse strand, counting down.
GGTGGATAACCTGGCAAAATCAGGGAGGTGGGAGTTGGAATGTCACATATAGGAAGTAAAAATTAGACCAATATAACTGGAACATAGATTATATGGGGCATAAGAATGGGAATGTTAAAAAAGTTTAGAATGGTATTTGAAACTAAATTATGAAGGACTTTAAATGCCAAATGAAATAGTTTCTATTTTACCCCAAATGAAAAAGGGAATCATTGGAGATTTTTATGCAGTTAGTGAGATTATGAAGTGCTAGGTTTGATATAGGCACTGTGATAACTAGAAGGATTACAAAGAAAAATTAACTCATGAACCATGGTCTCTCATGGAGCTCACATTCTAATGGAAGGGAATTTCAGAGGAAAGGGTTCTGGGGTGTGATGGGCAGCTAACAATTATTTTGATGGGCAAAATTGGGGAATGGAGCCTGTAGAAAGTGAAATTTAATTCATCTTGAAACAAGTCAAGTGTGGCATGGAATAGTGAGATAGTGTTATATCTGAGTATACATAAGTATACCAGTATAAGTATTTGTTATGGTAAATGAAAGAAAAAAAAAAAAACATAAGATTACTATAAAAGTCAAAAGATGTCAGGTTCTAAAAGGATTTTAGGATTTTAGGAGAGAAATTACAGCTGGATATATAGAATTAGTACTTATCTAGAGAAAATGAGTGAAACTATGATAGCTAATAAGTTCAACAAGAAAGATATAAGAAGTGGGCAGGGACAGAGGCTTCGAAGACACACAGTTATAACTCCTCCTTTTCCTCCTTTCCTACTGTTCCTCCTCTTTCCCTCCTCCTCCTCTCCTATTCCTCTCTTCCTTCTCTCCCCCTCCTCCTCCTCCCCTTCTCCTCTCCTCCTCTTCCTCCTCTTCCTTCTCCTTCTCTTCCTCCTTTTCCTTTTCCTTCTCCTCTTCTTTTCCTTGTCCTCCTTCTTCTCTCCTCCTCTCTACTTGCTCCTTCTTGTTCTCTCCTCTTCCTCATTTCCTCCTCTCCTCCTCCTCCTTTTCCTCTCCTTCTCCTCTTCTCCTATTCCTCCTCACTTCTTCCTCTCCTCTTCCTCTTCTCTTTCTCCTCTTCCTCCTCCTCCTCCTCCTCTGCCTCTTCCTCTTCTCCTTTTTCTCCTCCTCCTCCTTTCCTCTTGCTCCTCCTGATCATCTCCTCTTCCTCATTTCCTCCTCTCCTCCTCCCCTACTTCCTCTTTTTCCTCCTTCTCTTCCTTCTCCTTCTCCTCCTCCTTGTCCTCTTTTTCCTCTCCTCCTCCTCTCCTGTAGTTCCTCTTCTCCTCCTCCTCTCCTTCTTCTTTCCTCCCTCTCCTCCTCATCTCCTCCTCTCTTGTTTTTCCTCCTCCTCTTTTGTCACCTCTCTTCCTTTTCCTCCTGCTCTTTCTCCTCTTCTCCTTCTCTCCTCCTCTCCTCCTCCTCTTCCTTCTCCTTCTTCTCTCACTCTCTCTTCATTCTCTCCTCACTCTTTTCCCTCTTTTTTTCTCTCAGATACACATACAGAAAGAAGAAACATATTAATTGAGGCATCTTTAGCTATATGTCCTATATGTCCCAATGATTCTAGCAGTACAGCACTTAACATTTGATGTTTTGGGACATCTGGACTTATTTAATTATTCTTAATTGATCAATAAGGCATGATTAAGCTTCATCAGAGCAAGGAGGAGGACATATGATTCAAGTCCAGTGTTAAAGCAGAATGATGAATGGGGAAGAAATTTCATGCCTAAATCTCTGACTTCCTGGAAATGATTGTTCCAATTCAGAGTGAGCAGCATCATGCATACACATGCACATGCGTGCATAGACATACACAGAGACGCAAACACACACACACAAACAAGGAGGCAAATACAGTTTGTATTGATATAGCATTGCTGTGGTATATTATTAGTATACTAATAAGCTATCTTCAGACATTTGTAACACACTTCTAAAGAGTATACTTTAAAAATGTCAATATGAGATTATGGAATTGTAAAATGCATTCACTGTATTAATCTTAGTGAGTTTCTTTCCCTAATAATACATTGTTTTTTTAAGTGGTTCCTATGGCAACTTAACATTGATTTGAGGGATTTTTGTTGAATGGGGAAAATGAATAATATTATATATACTTTATTTTAACATTGAAATAGTGATTATTAACAGTAAGGTATTTGGAGGAGATCCATTATCTATTTTGATTTTCAATTAATTTCAGTTTTTATACATTTTAGGATTTTATTTCCATTTATTTCAGCCACCAAACTCTAAAATTTTAATTTAACTGTTAATCACTGCTTTATTTTTAGGCCATTTCTTTGTGTCTCTGTCTATTTCTGTTTCTGTTTCTATCTCTATATCTTTCTGGATCTGTTTTCTTTCTCTCTTTCTCTGTCTCTCTCTGTCCCTATGTCTCTCGGTCTCTCTGTCTCTGTCTCTCTCTTTCTCATTCTGTCTCTGTCTCTTTTTTTCTCATGTATTCTCTCTACTTCAGCTTATTCTCATTGGATTTCCCTAGATGGCAAAATTTAAATTTATTGACATTGAATTTCATATTTTGTATTGATTGCTATAATCGATCTTGATTTTCTCTTTACTTACAAATGCCCTTCTTAGTGCTAACAATGTTTCCTCTTTTATCACTTGATTTTATTGTCAGGAAGAATCAGCTACAGCAATTCAATTGTCTGTAAATATGAACAAAAGTTGAGCTTCTAAGATTGTCTTCAATCCTATGTTTTTAATGTGCATAAGAGAGTTATTATTTTACTTAACTTTTAAAAAAATTTACCCAAGATAATAACACTTGAGAATATGGCTGATGCCAACTAACCTTAAAGTGCAGATGAGTATTTCAAAGTGCCATTTATCTTCTAATCATAGACCAATCTCATAAATGTCAATCATTAACCTTAATTCTTCTGAAAATGCATGGAATAAATGCTATCTTGGGACCCCTAGATCAGTGATTTAAGCAGGTACTAGAAATCAGGAGAACTTAAGATCCATCTCTATCTCTTTATAGGAACCATCGGGTCTGAAGTCATAACTTCTCAGCTTCTCTTTTCTTATCCATAAAATGGACAAAAGAATTCTTATACTACCTACCTCATTGGCTTGTTGAAAGGAAAACATGAAATTTAAACATTATATAAATGTTGGTTATTATTATATATGTCTAATTCACTAATACAAATTCTAAGAAACAAAGTAGCATAAAAGAAGAAAAAACTGGATTAAATTTTTCTATTATTTATTTTCTTTATGCCAATGAGATATAATTTCCATTCACTTTAGATAACTACCTTGTTAAGTCATACATAGATTTTATTTTCTTTAATGAAACAATATTCAAAAGAGATTCTTCACTTATTTTTATTGTTCTTCAGTCATGTCTGACCCTTTGTGATCCCATAGACCATATTATTCATGAAGTTTTTTTGGCAAAGATATAAAAGTGGTTTGCTATTTCTTCAACTGGTAGATTAATACAAATGGAGGTTTACTAAACTGACTTATCAGATAATGTCTTTAGCTTGGCATGAAAGAGCTTTAATAATCTAGCATTTTTGCTCCTTACTTCTAATGTACTTCCTATTCTAATCAGATCATTCTCATTATCCCAAGCAAATACCATTCTTATTTCTAATTTTGACTTATTTCATATGACTGCTCTTCCATCTACATAAATCCTACCTGTCCACATCAATGAACAATTGGGCTTTCTATTAATTACTTCCTCTCTCCCACTCTTTGATTCACAATCACTTTTACCTAGCTATAGATTTCTTTGCTGACAATGTTTGTGTAGTTTTGCCTAATTCATCTTTTTTTTTCTTTTTTTGCTGAGGCACTTGGGGTTAAGTGACTTGCCCAGGGTCACACAGCTAGGCAGTGTTAAGTGTCTGAGACCAGATTTGAACTCAGGTCCTCCTGAATTCAGGGCTGATGCTTTATCCACTGAGTCACCTAACCTCCCCATTCCTCTTCTTTAATGGCCACACTTTGAACTTCTCCATTGCTCTTTGAGTAACCTTCAACTTGAATTATTTGCAGAATAAGTTATTTATACATATATATTTTTTTTCCTTTTAAAGAGAGTAATCTAATTTATACATTTAAATCCAGTTTCCTACTTCAAAAATGTCATATACTTAGCTTATTTGTACTAATGGTAAATATTATCTTTCCTGAGCTAAAGAATACTATTTTAATCATTTGTTCTATGAAAGAGACTGACTGATAATTGACTTCACTAATTCTGCTAAAATAAAAATTTCACACAGAGATTAAAGAGTCTATTGGAGTGACTCATATCACTGATAACACTTAAAAGGTAGTAATGGTAGTGGCAATTTTTTATTTGTGTTTGATATTATAGAATATTTCTCACAATGGGATATGTTATTAATAATTAATGGAATTCATTTAGCAAGAGTTTAAGACTTGCAAATTGCTCTATGTAATCATTTATTTGGTCCTCACCAAAGCCCTGTGAATATATGCTATGATCATTCCCATTTTCAGGTGAGAAAGACAAGGCTAAAAGAAGCTAGGTGATCTGAACTCAGGTCTTTCAAGCTACAGCATTTTATCCACTATGCCTCCTAATACAACACAAGGAACTTGACATTAAAAGTAAAGTTGAATGGATTCTAACTCTTCATACTTTACCTAAAGTGATAATGAGAAGCTATCCTAAGGTCATGTAAAGATTGTCTTAATGTTCTTTTCTTCCAATTATTTATGCTGTTTTAATGATAATCATTTCTTACATGGACTATTGCAATAATATCCAACTAGGCCTTCTTACAGAAAACTCTTGTCTATCAAGCCAATGCTTTATACATATGTGAGAATAATAACTCTACAATAATTCTGACTACATACTTCTCAAGAATCTTTAGAAGCTCCTTGTTGTCTTTAGAATAAACTAAAAATTCACCAACTTGGTTTTTATAAATCTTTACAATCTTAGATTACCTTTCCACATTTATTTCACACCCTCCTCTTTATAAATTTCTCACACAATCATTTATCTATCTATTGCATGAATGTGACATTCATTTTTTCCCTGCACCTTTCCATTGACTGTACATACTAAAAAGGACATAATTCCAGTTTTGACTATCTCTGACAATCTCTGATTCTGTTAAAAGCTCAGTTCAGAGTCCACTTTTTTTTCCTGGTTGCTCTACCATTTAGTTTGCTTCTCTTCTCCAAATGACTGTCTATACTTTGAGTCTATTTACATGCTATTCTCCTTCACAGAGAGTATTAGTTGTGAGAATCAAATATGATTATATTTGTAGAGAGTTTAACATACTGCCTGTTACTTAATAAATGTATATTCCATTTCCTTCCTAACAGTCTTTGTATCCTCATTGCCAAGCACACATAGCAGATACTTAAATGAAGTTCTTTTGAAGTGAAATTAGTTCAATATTCCCCATGCTACACACCAAAGAGAGAAAATTGGGATTAATGAGTATGATTTGTAATCAGTTTTATCAGACTGACCATTTGTATTATAGAAACACAAGTATTTCTATTCAACCCTTCCATTATTGACTAAAATTTACCTGCTATGTTTTGTTTTTAAAGAATCAATATTAGTATTTGGGCAAAAAACTGTGTGTGTATGTATATGAGAGAAAGAGAGACAGACACAGACACAGACACAGACACAGAGAAAAACACACACACACACACAGAATATATTTAGAATTTTTAATTTGGATGCCTAGCAAATCATCTCAAATGTAGTGTAATATAAGCACCAAAAACCTGAGTTGTAAGTCTCAGATGATTGTTCTTTAAGAGAATGTGTGCATTTTAATGCACTTCCTCTTATAAAATGCATGTTTGGGTACTACAATTTCAAGAGAAGTAATTTGATATAGTGAAATAAAAGCTGAATCTAATGTTATAAGACTTGGATTCAGATACCAGACTTGCCCCTTATTATCCTTAGTGAATTTAAGCCCCTCATTGAATTTCTCTGAGTCTCTGAATTCTTCTAAAGTAGAGGTTTAACCAAAGTGATCTTTAAAATTCCTTCCAATTCTGAATCTGTGACCTTATGAAATTATGTCCATTAAAAAAAGTTATGTTCCACATGAATTTGCAATGGAATTAAGAATCCTTTACTTCGAAACAGAATCATATGGGAGTTCCATTTCATTTACATTAAAACTTATTCAGCCCAGAGTGTCCTGATTTTTTTCCAACTATTCTTTGATTTTTATCACAGTTTTTTTAATTCAGTCTATCAATCTCTTCTTCAAGTTTCATCTAATTGTCTCATTTCCTCTCATTAGCAATTCATAGAAATGTTTCTCTGCCTGTGAAAGTTACTACGGGGGTGAGGGAGAGGAAGGTGGGCAGTCAAAAGAAATATGGAGTAATGTTAGCTGGACTTTTCTCAATGGATGATGCACATCCCCAGAGTAGGAAAGGGAGGAAAAATTGGCAGCAATCTTTCTCTATAAAACATCTTTTTTTTTCATTTTTCATGAATGTATGTACAGTACCTCAAAATGAAGGCTTATTAGACTTCATCAAACCCAGTTCCCAGCCAAAAGCAGCATTTACATATATTCTTCTCTCTAGCCTATTACACAGCTGGGTATAGCAGATGCATTGGTAGGAAATACATTAGGGTATTTATTTCCAGAAGTAACCAAAAAAATTCAAAGCAAAATGTACATCCATTCATATATGAAACAATAAGCTGGACTAGTTAAATGGAAAATTTCATTTGATATACGTAACTTTAACATCTTTGAGAAGTTTTTTTTTTGTCATTGTTTTTTAAATGAAAACTTTTCTCTTTTTCAAAAAGGTTTTAAGTTATATGCAATTCTCTGATCTTTAAAAGAAATGCCTACTTGGATTTTCCTTGTGTGGTAGGGGCAAACAGCTATACTTGATATAATGAATTTGTGTGTTTGTTTTGTTTGGTTTAAAAAGAAGGAGTTATAAACTAGAAGATAATTTCTTATTTGTTATCAGGTATTGACTAGTAGACGTTTTGAATCAATTTTCCACATACATATGTCAATAAATATTTTATTATTCCCCTCTTATATGTCCAATAGAAGATATGCTACTTGAGGGCAGGGACTGTTATGTTTTCAATTCATTTCAATTTAAAGTAAATGTAATGATCAATTACTATATATGCCTGCACTGGTCTAGGAGCTAAAAATTAAAAGTCTTTTCTTTCAAGAACTTCTTTTCTTTTGTTTTGTTTTCTTCTCTTCTCCTCTCCTTTCCTCTCCTCTCCTTTTATTTCCTATGTTTCTTTTCATTTCCAGAACTGGAAGCAAATTACAAGTTACTCTGAGGTACATCAGTAAATTTAAAGTAAATACAAACAAACAAAACTAGCTAACAATTGGGGTTCTCCAAAAGTGAAAAGTACTATCTTAGAATACAGTTATCTTTTCATTGATGAAAGTTTTCTCTCAACTAATTAGTAGTTGTTAAGTGGCTTCCTTATAGGCTGGATGACCTTCGTCTTTTCAAAGATATTATAGACATTCCTTTTTCAGTTAAATGTTGTACTGAATGGCATCTGTGCTTTTATAATTCTGTGAATTTCTGAAATTTGGCTGAGGAGGTGAAAGCCTCTTATTTTCGACCTTGTTCACACCCCAAATCTTCTGTCTTTTTCTCCCATCTCATTGGTTTCTATCTTTTCTTGCTTTGTTCTCTAAGTCTGTCGTATTCTGAGATGCATGTTTCCCTAACTGCAGAGGCTGGGGATCTGCTTTCTATAAGCAGTATGTAGTAGAACAATGGGGTAAATGCAACTTAGAATGTAAATGTTATGAGAAATACTCAGGACTAAAACTGTTTCCTGGATCCATCTCATAATCACCAGATGGCATATTCAACAATTGTGGTGTTTGCTCCAAGGCAGTCATGCCATTAAAAATTCTCCCCTTTACTATAAACCATTTACTTCCAAAGAATGTGATATTTCTCATCTTTTTAATGATGTTTTGGAAGCAAAATAGCTTCTTATGTGTATGCAAATATTTTAAAAGATACAAATATTAATTTGAATACTAAACAAATGAATTTTTGCCAGATTATAATGCTGATAGTGTTTTAACACTAATTTAAATGTTGATAGTCATCAATGGCGATAGAATTTGTGACAAAGAAAAATAAAATCTCTTTATTTTCTGTTGTCTATGTTTACTTTTTCCCTATGGGCTACAGAGATTTTGAATTTTAAATGTAAAGTGGTTCCAGATACTTCTGGAAAGTGATTTCTCATTTGTTCAGAATTACCATTTTTGACAATGGTTAATCTACAGTGATGAAAAACCCAGTCATGACCTGATACTGACACTGAATTACTTAAGAACCAAAAAGGTGATTCACAATCTAAATGCCTGGAATACATTTTATAACAGGGGTGGTATGGATTAGTTTGAATTGTAATAGCTCACAATCTTTGCATGAGGTATGATATTTTACATTCAAATTGGAATGATCTGTTACTTTATCTAGTTTGAGAATCTTGAGAATCTTACTCTCTCTATAGATATATATATATATGTGCTAACTAATACGTATATACATATATATTAGTTATATTACATATATATGTATAAAGTTCCAAAGAAGTTATATGCAGGGGAAATTATATACAAGATAAAGAAGAAATCATTGGGGAGGCATCAGATTCAACAGAAACTGAAAAAAGTTTTCCTATAAAAGATGGGATGTTAAGATTTAAAGAAAGCCTGAAAAACAACTACGTGGAGCTAAGGAGGGAGAGCATTCCACATAGAGGATAGTCACAGAAAATTCTCAAGGTGAGAGATAGTGTGTCTTGATAACGGAATGACTAGAGGATCAGTGCTATTAAATTAAAAAGTACATGGTAGGGAATAAGGTGTAAGAACATTGGAAAGGTAGGAGGAGACAATGAAGGTATTTGAATGCCAAAAATAATATTTGTACTTAATCTGGGAGGCAATAGAAAGTCCCCTAGAGTTTATTGAGTAGTGAAATGACATGATGAGACCTGCACTGTATAAAAATCACTTTGGTGGCTGGAATAGAAGATGAGTAGAAGTGACAAGAAGCTTAAAGCAAGCAGACCTACCTGCAGGTCATTGCAATAACTCAAACATGAGATGATGAGGAGCTGAATTAGAGTGGTGACAGTATCAGAGGGAGAATTCTTCATTCCAAGAACAGCCTCCTAGATGCTATACCAAACTCCATCTAGATTCCAAGAAAAGGTCTCACTTGCCACCTGAACTGAAAGCAAATATTTATGGAAAAATAAGTAAAAAGTATATTTTGTTTTTTGTGTGACCATTTTTTTCTGCTCAATTGGAGTTTCAATTTATTATCTCACAAAACTATTTTTCATATTTCCATGTATATTATTTTGAAGGCAATCCATGTTGACAAAAAAAGAAGTTTTAAAGATTTTTCTGGTGTTGTTGCACTTAGAGATTCATTTCAAGTATGGATTGGCTGAGTCCAGAAAAAACAAAGAAATAAACAAAAAACATGCTTGACTTTCATTGATGAATGAACAATGGAAATGAATTCCTTATTCTGTGGAATTAATTAGTTTAAATTATTTTTATGGTATGAGAATATGGATTTTTTTTTGAGGGGGAAGTACAGGCCAGAACTTTTATTTCATTGCTTGAGGGAAACACTCTGTTCCTATGAATGTAGATATGCTATACTTTTGTACCAAATAATCTAAGAGAGTTGCCTTCTTCAGTGAGAAGTCAAGTGGCTTACCTAACATCATATACTTATAAAAAAGTGAAAGATAAAACTTGAACTTCCTGACGTTAATTCAAGCACACTATTAACTATAGCACATTGCTTCTCAAAACATCTAGACATTTGTAAATCAAGTTTTTGTTTTTAATTCAAAAATGTTTTGGATCATTCTATATAGGTCAACTATATTTCAGCAGTGAATAAGGTCTATCTTAAAACCCAATGGGATATTGGTCATATAAGATGTTGAAACAATTCAACTGACACATTAATGATCATAGACATATTGATTATGTATGAGAAATGGTGGAGGATATTTGCAGTACGTAGGCTGTGAGTAATAGAACCTTCTTGAATCACTTATTGCTGAGAAGAGCTAAATCTATCATAGTTTATCATACAATGTTGCTGTTACTATGTACACTGTTCTCTCTTCACTTTGTATCAGTTCGTATCAGTCATAGCAGGTTTTTTTTTTTTTTTTTTTTGAAATCGGTCAAAACAGGCATTTCCCTCAAATTCTATAAATACAGTGAAATACAGAAAGACTATATCCACATTACACAGCTGTGAAATGTTAGAGGTGGGATTTGAATCACAATTTTCCTTAATTTTAAATCAACTTTCTCTCCCTTGGCTGACATTATATCCTTGAACTAAGTACTGAAACTGCTGTTGTAATTATCATAGAGTAACTAAGTTAAAAACAATAAATGTACTAATGATTTTATGAAAGATTTAACTTTATAAAATAAAATTACTGTTTTACTGCAAATCAGGTTCATAAGAACACAAAATCAAATAGCAACATAATCTGCTTATATAATTTTAATTTTGAATTTCATAGGTTTTGGGGTATTGCAGTTTAAAAAATATATGATTAGACATTACATTAAAATTTTTTTTAGAATCTAAATCAAAACAGTTTCTAAATATTTTTTTAAAATGTATTATCACCCTTTCTGGCAATTTATGTCTTGTTCCATTTCATGTGAGTTTAAATCCCTCTGGGTTTATGCATAAAACAGAAAATTGGGTACTTTGAACTCCTTAGGAGGAAAAGTGCTATACACTCATGATTTCTATTATTCCTTGGGGAGAATTTTCTTTGATTTTAGAATTAGTAAGCTTTGAATTTAGGGTCAGGAGAAGAATCATAGCCATGTCTTTGCAAGTCCCTTTATGTCTCTAAGCCTTCCCTTATTTATAAAACAGGGACTAAATAAAATTATTTCTTAGGCTTCTTCAGTTCTAAAATCTTGTTTTTCAATGATACTAAGGTCATGTGAATATGTGAATAATCAATAATTTTTAATAGGATTGGGACAAATATATTCTAAATACTTTAAAATCAAATATACAAACAAGCCAAACAAAGAGGAAGCAAAGCTATTTTCAAATACTTTCATAATATTATTATGCATAATTTTAGAAGCTTTAACCTAAATAATTACCAAAAGGAAATAGCTACTAAAATTTTGTCATTTCTCCCCTTATAATGTCCCCCTTGAGGATATGAACATTGTTTTTATTATTTTCCTTTTTCTTTGTACAGAATAAGCATTTGAAAAATATTGGTTGAATATTAATTGAATTATGTAATGGTGTACACTAACCATAATGAAATGAGAAAAATGAAAATGACAAATTGGCTAATAATTCTGATGGGAACTAGCAAGTATTTTATGTTTTTATAATAAATTCCAAAAATAAAAATAGTTCCATTGATTCATGGGATATTTTGTTTTCTTTCTCCCTGGTAAATAAAAAGGGCAACTTTCAATTAATTTCAGATTCAACTATGCATGTAAGTATACTTCCCATCTAAATACTCATATTCATTTGAAGAACAATAGTAAGTATTATTTGAACATTTATATACAAGCAAACAAACAAAACTAGTGTGACTTTGCATGTATATAGCTGAATAGCCCTTAGGATAGTAGAGGCAATTATTTTCTGTTTGAAAGATTGCATTTTAAATATATCTATAACTATGGCATTCTCTGAAATTTAGAGGGTGCAAAAACATAAAAGGTAATTTTTTAAAAGAATAAAACAGAAGAAAAGAAAGTTTATCATCTAATTAATATAAATAGTAAATTAAAATAACTTTTTGCCTATAGCAGCCATCTCTGAGCTATGCTAGTAACTACTTTTCCCATCTACAACAACTAGATTTGTCTTAATTACTTCTTGGATTATTTTGACATTATGAGTTACAAAGTTGACTTCAGAGTACTTTTCTAAGATTGCTTGCTCAGTTCCTGACATGACTAATTAAAGAACTGATTGTAACTATTTGAAAGATGCATGAATTGGATATTATTAAATAAAGCTTTTCTCAGTTAAGCACTTTGGCCAGTGGCAATTTTAGACAACATACACACTTTTTTTCATACACAAGCCAAAAAGAAAACGTTCATGATTATGAAGAGTTAATTTAATAGATAATTACATGTTAAAGTTTGTTCTGAATATCATATTTCAACAATTTTATAAGCGTAATCAAAATGAAACCCACTGAAAACACTTTACCTGAGATAAAAATTTTATGTTGAATTGTAAACACTTTTAAGAACATAAGAACTAACTCCATGAATATTTTCTGGATCCACTAAATTATAGTACTCTCTCAGACTTGAATTTGCTTTCCTTTCATACAGAAGTGTGTGTGTGTGTGTGTGTGTGTGTGTGTGTGAATGTATGAGTGTGTATGTATGTTTGTTGTTCAGTCATATCCAACTCTATATGACTCCACTTGCAGTTTTTCTTGGCTAAGATACTTGAGTGGTTTGCCATTTCCTTCTCCAGTTCATTTTTACAGATGAGGTCCTGAAGAAAACAGAGTTAAGTGATTTGCCCAGAATCATACAATCACACAGGTAGTAAGTGTCTAAGGCTATATTTAAAATCAGGAAGATGTCTATTATTTCATCAAGTCTCTCTCTCTGTCTCTCTCTCTCTCACACCCTTTTCCTTTTCTTTCATATATGTGTGTGCAGACATATACATACATCTATCTGTCTTTCTATCTACTATATACATGTATCTTTTTATCTATATCTCTCTATATTTCTCATCTATCAATCTATCTATATCCATCTATCCATCTATGACAACATAATACTTTGGATTAAGCACCTGTTCTGGAGTCAGAGGATTTAACTACAAATAACAGCTCTCATTTTTTAGTACTATTTACTACCTCTATGAAATTGGACTAATCACTGAAGTTCCTTTTTGATATCAGTTTTAATTTCTGTAAAATAATGAAATTGGACTTTATGGACTTCTGAGTTCCATTCTAATTCCAGATTTATAATCATGTGACATTATATTCCCCGGGAGACTAAAAGCAAATCAAGGGCTGAGATTCTTTTGATTTTCATATTCACATCCTCAATTTCTGGCATAATAACAGATCATTCTGAGATAACATATGTAAAACTGAAATCCTTAATGTGTTCCATAAATACTATTATTGGTATTATAAGTATTTTGTTATGTCTGCAACAATGTAGAGATTGTTTTTGCCATAGATAGAAATAAACAATTGTAGTTGTTGAGGCTGAAGAAACAAACTAGTGGGCATAGATTGACATAACATTAGACATTCATCTAAAAAAAATCTAACTGAATATGTCCAATAGAAAGAGTTTTCCCTCAAGTTTATTATCTTATAACTTATACTAATAACGGAGATCCTACAGAAAATTTTATAACTTTTTCTATTCATTTCATATTATTGTTGTTGTTGATTGTGCCATGAGCTTGTCTCTACTTAAAATATCACATACTGCCTCTGGCACTTCAGTTTCAATGATATGTCTTTCTGTTTATATATCATAAATTGTTTACAAAATCATCTTACCTTTATAGACATTTTCTGGCAGTGACTTTATGCTATACTACTCCCCACATAAAAAGGGAAGCATGATATAGTAGCAAAAATGCTAGTTTTGAAGCTAAAGAAGTTGGGATCAGATTCCAACTTTCTGAGTCCCTACCTGAGTGGTCTTCCTTATGCCATTAAGTCATTTAACTTCTCTAGGAATCAGTTTTCCTCTTCTGTGGAATGATAGTTAGGCCAAATGCATTTTAAGTTTCTTCTCTACAATCTCTAAATCTATAATTCCCAGAAATTAAATAACACCAAAGAATATTCTCAGCCATAACCCATTATGGGCTGGCCATTATAATACTAAAGACTTTATTCAAAAAGATGTTAGGAAGGAAATGTCAGTAAAGTAGGATATCATTCCTTGTCTGCATAGGTTTTATATTTCATTAAAATATAATAAATATTACTGAAAGAAATGGATATTGTGACAATGCTTCTTTAAAAGAATCTTTGTCATTGGTGACATTTCACAGTTAATTTCCATATTAGCACCATGTTAACTGTGAAAAATATCCATCAGCTCTGATAGAAAAATCCAGTAGTGAGAAATGTCCAGGAGGCAACCATTCTCTAAAAACATCCAAGTACTGGCAGTCACATTTCTGTATCTCAAGATTCACCAAGAGAAGAAATATCTTGTCATATTTGACAATTCTGGCTTTAAATTTAAATAAGAGTTCACATATGTAGAGATAATATTACTGACCTGTGGTCAGTAGGCAGATCACTTTTATTGTAATATTTTTGCAACATATTATGTCTGGGTTCTCAAAAACTAGCCTGAGGGTATTGGAAAGTTCCATTGGAAAAGCAGCTGAAACTGGCATTGAAAGGTATTCACATTATAGCCATAGTTTTTACTGAAACACTAACCCGTTGCTATATAGAAACAGTAGAAAGTGCTGTCACAAAATACCAAAAACCTGAGAAAGGGACATTCAGAAAAATACAATCTCCCCAGGATGCTTTTCTAAAGGTTACATATTATATTAGAGGAGTGACTGAGACATGTGAAAAGTGAGTGTTCAACAAAATCCATATTTCACAAAGGTGTTTTCTGGGAAACCTGAAAAATAAAGAAATGCCCTTCCTACATCCCAGAGCTGATTTGAATCTTACTCTTATTCTGAAGATACAAAAGCCAGTCCACTGAATAATAGATTCTAGTACCTTATACAACAATCCTTCTTTCCCCTTAAATATCTTTGTTAATGCTGTCCAAAATACAACACAACAGTGTCACAATGTTACTCAACTGTAATCTGCTTGGCCCCATAAATTGCCAGTCATTCTCAGATTATCCTCAGATAATCCATAACTACAATGCTAACATTAGCTGAATTTTGCTTATCCAAATACAAACTTCCAAATCATTCTTCCTGAACAAATTATACATTTTTCAGGGAGTAATATAAAATTATCAGAATAAAAATGAACACTAAAGATCACAGACTATAATTCCCTTATTTGACTGATGAGGAGTCAAGAAAAGTCTCTGACCATCAAAAAATACAAAGATAATTTAGTTCCCTATGAAATTAGAATGCTTTACTCAGTGATAATTAGATTCTTAAAATTAATGGAGTCAACCGTAGACAACAAGACATAGATTTCATAAATGATGGTGAGAAAATGTGCATCATTATCAGCTTCATAATAACGTAGATTCTATTTGGTATTTGGGTGTGTAATATAAGCCAATATGTGTGAACAACAATGTAAATGTCAGAATATTTTTATAGGAAATAATGGGAGAATAAAATTAAAGACCTAGATGGGGTCACATTATTAAAAGACTGTGAATTTCAAGTTAACAAATCTGTCATTATGTGGACCACTATTTACAGTTATTTTTTTAATAGGGGATAATACAAGAAAGGTAGTATTTTAAGATTAAGCTGAGTGTAGTACATTCTAGAACCAATAATATCAGTCAAAAGATAACTACAATGATTCATATATATGAAGTTATTATTGAAAACATTGTAATTTTAAAACTGATACCCAGTTATCTTCTGACTCACAAAGATCAAGTTAACTGGATTGTGAGGTTGGCTTTGTGTTTGATTCAGTAGTAATATCCCCCTAAATGGTGGGAGTTAGAGTTGTATGAAGAAGAATATATATTATTTCTTACCCTTAATCAGAATAGCTGAGTAGAAGGCTTAGATAATACCATGTCACTCAACTTAATTGAAACATTGGATCACTTTTGTTTTTCTTTTTCTTTCTTTCTTTCTTTCTTCCTTCCTTCTTTCCTTCCTTCCTTCCTTCCTTCCGTTCATTCTTTCTTTCTTTCTTTCTTTCTTTCTTTCTTTCTTTCTTTTTGATGGGATAGGAGAGTAGAGATTCTCTCTGTCTTTGACTCTACCTTTGTCTTCTTTTCTTTCTCTGTATTTCTTTCTCTGTCTCTGTCTCTCTATGTATGTCTCTGTCTTTGCCTTTGTCTCTCTGTCTCTTTCTATGTATCACTTTCTCTATCTCTATCTCTCTGACTCTGTCTTTCTCTGTCTCTCTGTTTCTGTCTCTTTCTATATCTGTCTTTCTGTTTTTCTCTGTCTCTCTATTTCTCTCTATTTCTTTGCCTCTGCTTGCATCTCTGTGTCTCTTCTGATTCTGTCTCTCTGTCTCTGTCTCTGTCTTTATTTCTCTCTCTCTATATATATATATATATGTATATATATGTGTGTGTGTGTGTGTGTGTATCTTTCCCTCTTACTTTCCTCACCCCATTTGTCCTAGTGGGCAAAGATCTAAGGGGTTTAGCATGAGTAATTATTGGCAATTGATTTCCATTCTACTTTTAGGATTAAATGTTATACTTTTTTTTAGTTTGTTAACAAGAAATCTATTATAATTGTAAAGAAGTCAGTTTTGAGCTGCTTCATGGGTTACTATGACCAAAGATTTCATTACCATATATGCTTCCTTTCATAGTAAGTCATTATGTATTTTTCTAGGCTAGTCATTTCATTTCAATTTAATTGTTAAATACCTACTGTGTGCCAGACTCTGGTGAAATAAAAATTAGAAAATCTTTTTTCTCAAGTATTCTTTTTCATAATGATCATCAGAATATATACTTAACATATAGAATGGCAAGTAAATGAGACTTAGAAAAGATTTATATAGGATGTGTTATAACTGAAGAAAGAATTTACATTGATGGGAATCACAAATCCACTTGAATATTTTTGTTTTATCAATGTTTGTATTAAATATATATGCCCAAGAGTTCTCAATTAAATATGTTTATCAGGAGAGTGAACAAAATTTTGTATTTATTGAGATGTGTGGGAGGGGGGAGGGATAAATGGAGTTCAGGCTACTCTGGCCTTTATTGTCCAAGGCCTAAATTCCAAGAATCTCATCCCTTATCAGATGTGTAGCACTTCAGGCTTGTTGACAGGATATTGTAGAAGCACCTAGGATAGAAGAAGGAGGGATTGATTTAAAGTACATTGTGAAGGAAGAATTGACAGAACTTGCTGACTGATCCAGAAGTAAAAGGAAAAATTTGTCTATCTACAAATGTGGAAAATAATTAACTTTTCATGTGGTAGAATTGGCAGGTAAAGCAAGAGTGAGGTTATAATCAATACTGGGAAAAAGTTTAATTTTCCTTGCAAATACTAGTAATCAAAGTTTCTTATACTAAAAATGTCTCTACAGATATTTTGTCTTCCTGTGTATATAGAAGCAGCAATCAAGGTTTTTTTTTGAGAAAATATTTAAGAAAATATAAATATTGACAAAATTAATTATGCCTGAGTACCAAACCTCAGGGTTTAATTTCCATCTTAACTCCTACTTGTCTCTGTGTCCTTGGGGAAAATCTTTGAGGCTTTCTTACTTTACCAAATACTTTTATTTTTTAATCAGTGACAATTACTGTTTTTAAAGCACTTTAGAGACCTTGAATGAAGGCCTTATGCAAATGCAAAAAACTATTATTATTATCAGTCCTATTATTAACTAACCATTTCTCCAGTGATTATTTAATGAAGTAATAGAACACTGCATAGTTCCATTCAAAATATTCAAATAGATCTTGATCTTTCCCTTGTAGATATTCTCTCCAAAGATGTAGATTGCAACATTTCTATCATGGTTTAAACTGTATGACTTTCATCCATATACATCTTTAATGGAATCATAGAGACTTAGTCAATTCAACATTCTTTCTTGTTTTCTCTTGATACTGTGTATTTCAGTAGAATACACAAAGTGTTCATTGATTGGTCTATATTCTATCTATATCACCAATATATCTACTTTTTCACATTTCCTTTGTCTTAAAGATATCCTTTATAATACTCCTTCAAAATTCCCTTTTCATAAGGTTTTGCAGTCCACTCACATCTACTAAATACTTTTCCACTGTGCTTTGGATAACTGACATTTTTATGCATCTCAATTTCTTTAAAATTACATTCATTTATTAGTTTTTTTCAATAGCAAAACATTCTTTAGTAATTTATCTATAGCATGTTTTCTTACATTTAAAAATAAAATTACTATTCTCTGAGCACTGAGAAAAAAGAATAAATTGGTGGTGACTATACCTATAAATATTATTAGACTATTAAAACAATCAAAAAAATGAAGAAAAAATATAAATACCCACATATATGTGTATATATAACATGTATATATATTTTCTTTTTTACTGTAGCAATTTTATTTATTCTTAGTATGCATTGCTTTATGAATCATGTTGGGAGAGAAAAATCAGAGTAATAGGGAAAAACCATGGGAGAGATAAGGAAAAGGAAAAAAAAAAAAAGAAATGAACTTAGCACGTGTTGATTTACATGCAATCTCCTTATATCTTTTTCTGGATGCAGATGGCATTTTCTATGAAAGTCTCTTGAGATTGCTTTGGATTACTGAAATACTGAGAAGAAACAAGCCTTGTTTGTTGATCATTGAACATTCTTGCTGTTATTGTGTGCAATATAGTCCTGGTTCTGCTTGTTTTGCTCAGCATCAGTTCATGAAAATCTTTCCTAGCCTTTCTATAATCAGTTTGTTCATCATTTTTTAAAGAACAATAATATTCCATTACCTTCATATACCACAACTTGTTCAGCCATTCCCAAATTGATGGGGCATCCATTCCTTTTTCAATTCTTCATTAACACAAAAAGAGCTGCTACAAACATTTTTGCACATGTGGGTCCTTTCCCCTCCTTTATGATTTCCTTGGAATACAGGCCCAATAATGGCACTGTTGGGTCAAAGGGTATGCACAGTTTTATAGCCCTTTGGGCATAGTTCTAGATTGCTCTGCAAAATTGTTGGATCATTTCACAACTCTACCAACAATGCATTAGTATCCCAGTTTTCCCATCTCTCCTCCAACATTTTCATTTTCCTGTCATCTTAGCCAATCCAAGAAGTGTGATGTGATACCTCAGAGTTATTTTAATTTGCATTTCTCTAATCAATAGTGATATAGAGAATTTTTTCATATAACTACAAGTGGTTTAATTTTTTCATTTGAAAATTGCCTGCTCATTTCCTTTGACCATTTATCAATTGGGCAATGACTTATATTCTTATAAATTTGACACAGTTCTTTATATATTTTAGAAATGAGACTTTGTAAGAAACCCTGGCTGTAAAGATTTTTTCCCAGCTTTGTACTTTCCTTTTAACCTTGTTTCTGTTGATTTTATTTGTGCAGAACTATTTTGATTTAATGTAATCAAAGTTGTCCATTGTACCTTTCATAATGTTCTCTATTTTTTCTTTGATCATAAATTTCTCCCTTTTCCAAAGAACTCAAAGGCAAATTATCCCTTGTTCTCCTAATCTGTTTATGGTATCCTTCTTTTTGCCCAAATCATGTATATATTTTGATCTTATCTTGGTATGGGGATGAGGTCTATGCTGATATATATTTCCTTTTGATCTACACTTTACAATGGCAAATGGAAGACATGAACTGATGCTGAGTGAAATGAGCAGAACCAGGAGATCATTATACATGGCAACAACAGTACTATATGACGATCAATTCTGATGGACATGGCTCTCTTCAACAATGAAATGTTTCAAACCACCTCCAATTGTTCACTGAAGAAAGCCATATACACCCAGAGAGAGGGATGCGAAATGTGGACCACAACATAACATTCTCATACTCCTTGATTGATGTTTGCTTACATTGTGTTTCCTTTATCTGATATATCATTTGTGTAGATAAGATTTTTCTTGCACAACAATGATAAGTTTGGAAATATGTATACATATATTCTATTTGCCAATATTTTAACATAATTAACATGTAGTGGATATCCTGCCATCTAGGGGAGGGGTGGGGAGTTGGGGGGAAAAATTTGTAACGGAAAGCAATGTAAGGGTTATTGTTGAAGAATTACCCACACATATGTTATGCAAATAAATAAAATTTAAAAAAAATGAATGCCAAAAAACATAATGTGTAACTTGGGTGAAAATATAAAATATTGCTATAATAAATTATCAAAAAATAAAAAAAAACAAAAAGCTGTCAAAATATTATTGAGAAAGATGAATTCAGATAAGAAATATCACAAAATTTCATTTTCTTTTGTCATCTGCTGACATACTGCTACTGATGCAAGAACTTGTAGTAAATCTGTTTGACTATTAGAAGAATCAGGAATATTTTATAATGGGAAGAGAATAAGAACTAGAACTAGAGAAACTAACTTCAAATTCCAGTTCAGACCTGTGTGATTTGACTGACATTGGGCAAGTTACTTTGTTTTCCTTTTGTGTAAGTCTCCACTTGTTTAAAATGGTAAGATTGTTCTAGATACTCTTAAAAATCATGCTGGAATAAAAAAAAAACACAAAAATTCTTTGATCTATATTGGGAATTAACATAGATACTGCAGGTGCCAGATCTATAATCATATATATTACATTAAAAATCATGTGGGAATCTCTGAGATTGGCTAAGATGACAGGAAAAGATAATGAAGAATGTTGGAAGGGATGTGGGAAAACTAATACATTGTTGGTGGAGTTGCGAACTGATTAACTATGCCCAAAGAGCTATCAAACTATGCAAACCCTATGATGCAGGAGTATTTCTACTGGCTTTGTATCCCAAAGATTTCATAAAGGAGAGAAAGGGTCCCAACTGTGCAAAATGTTTATGTCAGCCCTTTTGGTAGTGGCAAGGAACTGGAAATTGAGTAGATGCCCATTAGTTGGAGAATGACTGAATAAGTTATGGTATACAAATGCTATGGAATGTTATTGTTCCATAAGAAAAGATCAGCAGGATGGTTTCAAGGAGGCTTGAAGAAACAGAATTGATGCTAAGTGAAATGAGCAGAACCAGGAGATCATTATACCAGGCAAAAACAAGATTATACGATGATCAGTTCTGATATGAACCTGGCTCTCTTCATCCATGAGATGATTGTGACCAGTTCCAATGATCTGTGATGAAGAGAGCCATCCAAACCTTTTTATTCTTCTTTTGAGTTCTATATTTGGAGATAAAATGTTTTGTTCAATCTGGGTTTTTTTGGGGTTTTTTGTAATCAGAAATAAATGAAATTCACCTGTATCATTGAATGTTCATTTTCTTCCCTGAAAAATAAATGCTCCATTTACCTGGATAGTTGATTCTTGGCTACAATCTAAGTTCCTTTGCCTTTCAGAGTATCCAATTCCAGCACCTTTAATCCTTTACTCTGGAAACTGCCAGTTCTTTGGTAATCCTGATTGTGGCTCCTTCATATTTGAATTGTTTCTTTCTGGCTGCTTTCAATATGTTTTCCTGGATCTGATAGTTCTGAAATTCAGCCGCAATATTCATTGGATTTTTCATTTTGGGGTCTTTTTCAAGACGTTATTGATAATTTTTTTTGGTGACTACCTTCTGGTTCTAGGACATCAAGACAGTTTTCCTTGATGATTTCCTAAAAGATGATGTCTAGGCTCTTTTTTCCTCATGGCTTTTTGGAAGTTGAATAATCCTTAGATTGTCTCTTCTAGATCTATTTTCTAGGTCAGGTGTTTTTCCAAAGAGGTATTTCATATTTTCTTCTTTTTCTATATTATTTTTGGTTTTGTTTGATTCTTGAAATATTATTGAGTTATTCACCTTTATTTATTAATTTCTAATTGTTAGTGTATTATTTTCTTCAGTTACCTTCTTTAGCTCCTTTTGTATTTTTCCAATTGAATTTTTAAATAAGTTGTTTTGTTCATTGCATTTTTTTTTCCATTTCACAAATTCTGTTTTTTAATCATTAGTTTCTTCTTCATATCTATTTTGTAAGGAGTAATATGCTTTTTTCCATTTCATCATATCTATTTTAAGGAGTTTTCTTCAGATAATTTCTTTTTTTTTTTCCTTTTCCCATACCCTCTTGCAAAGATCTTATTTCCTTTCCCCATTTTTTTCTAACTTTCTTTTAAGACCCTTTTTGATATCTTCCAAGAAAGCCTTGTGCAATTGAGATCAGCTCATATCTCCATTTGGGATTTTATCTGGAGTTGCTTTGCCTTTAGGAACCTCAGGGTTTGAGGTCTGTTCTTCTCTCTCTATAAATGCTATCTATGTTCAGAGATTTTTTTTGCTCATTTTTAAAGAATTGATTCCCTGGTGTGCAGAAGCTGCACTGCTCTGGTTCCTTGCCCCAGCTCTTTGCCCCTGGCTCCCTACACTGTGGTCTGGGCACAACAGATGTCTTCCTGTTTGATTCTGTTCTGTTCTGAAGTTCTTCCAAAGTATTTTCTTTTGGAAATGTGTTGTACTCCAAATATTTGTGGGTTTTGTCACTCCAATACCAGTTCAGTGGCTTAATCTGCTGTTGGTTTGAGAGAAGGTCAGAGGAGGTCACAGAAAGCTATGTCTGCTCTCCACCATCTTGGCTCCATTCATCATCTCTAAAAATTTCTCACAAAGTTTCTTACATATACTGAACATCACAAGTATAGATGAAAATTATTTCAAAAAAGAGACTAGTATAACTTGAAGATCTTGTCCCATTTTGATAGAATACTGGCCTGGGATCAGGAAGATTTTTTTCAGATATTGCTTGCAATAGTTGATAAATCACTGAACTTTCTAAGCCTCAAATTAGAGATGATAATACCTGTAGCACTGCAACTAAAAATGTTGGTGTGAAAATCAAATGGATAAAGTATTCACAAGTCCTTCATTAACCCTGAAGTGCTTTATGAACTTATTTGTAGTTATAGTAAGTATAGTATGCATGTAGAATAAATTTATACCAACTCTGGATTTAGAAAACAGGTTCAAATCCAACCTCTGATATGTTCTGTTTGTTGTAAGTCATATACCTTCCTTGGGTTTCAGTATTTTTTTAAAGTATAAAATATAGGGGTTGTAATAAATGAACTCTGAAGTCAGATACCACTCTAAAACTCACATATCATGATATTGTGAAGTCATTTAATCTCTGTGTACCTCAGTCAATTCTTTAGACTTAACATCATTATATTAGCTTTGTGACACTAGGCAAGACACATAACCTTTCTTTTTGCTTGAGGCAACTGTCTGGACCAGAGTGTTATTATCTACAATAATCAAGGGAGTTTTAACACAGGGGATATCCTGTGTTTATGAAATTCACATCTCTTCTCTACCTAGATACTATATTTAAACCAATATAAAGTCTATGTCAGGCTATATTTGCAAACACCAAATTAAAAGCATAGGACAGTAATCAAAATATTTTAAAATATTAAGTATTTTTACTGTTTAATTACAGGTAGACTTCAAAT
The DNA here is from genome assembly GCA_023553655.1 of Myrmecobius fasciatus. NCBI lineage: Eukaryota > Metazoa > Chordata > Mammalia > Dasyuromorphia > Myrmecobiidae > Myrmecobius > Myrmecobius fasciatus. The sequence continues at coordinate 327,972 of JAJPUD010001923.1, read as the reverse complement.
TTTTACTTGCACTAACAGTAAATAAAAACAAATTCTTTATAAATCATGGTTGTTGCAATCTGAATTAATTTGAATGAAGGGAAGAAAGATTTGAGTGATTTGTTTATGCTTCATTTCTCCTTAATTTTTATGTATCTTCTGTTCCTTTGTTGCTATGTTTAACACCTAGTGAAAATAAATCATTCTTTGTTTAACATCATTGAGTTGTAATAGTTCCTGAAAACAAAGGTGTGATATAGATAAGTTTAGGTTTGTTTACTTAAGTCATCACTGAAATAAATAAGAAATAAACAAAAAAGTTCAATCCTCAAATGATTTTGCAGGAAAATTCAAGATGATGTGTGCACAAGAAGGGTTTTATATATCTGTGAGGAAATGCTACATTGCAGTACAGGAATGTTGTCTCTTCCGAGTTTCTTATTGGTTTGAATTTTCTGAGTTTTTATAATTGAATATTGCATTTTTTAAGAATAGATCTGTAGAAATAATGTTTACTGAATCTCAGAAAACTTACATTGAAAGAGACCCCTGGGACCATTCATTCCAATGTAAAATTGAGAGAAAATAACTTGTCTAGCATACACCAAAATAGATACCTGGTCTTTTCTTGAAGCCTTTCTATGAGAGAATATGTGCTACCTGCTGAAGTAGTATAGTTTCTTGTTGGATAACTACATAATAATAAATCTCCTACATCAAGGCTAAATATAGCCTTTTAAAATTTCTACCTATAACTCCTAATTTTGTCCTCTGCCGTCAAACAAACAAACAAAACAAAGCTAATCCTTCTTCCATATTAGAGTTCTTTGGACCCTTGAAAACAAGTATGAAAACAATCAATGAATCTTCTCTTTTCCATGGCAAATGTCTCCCTCAAGATCCTTCATCTAATCTTTATAGGACATTCTTTCCTCTTTCCTTAAAATGCTAGCGAGGATGCAATTTATCATTTCTATATCTCTTAAAGCACAGTGCTTAGACCTAATTCAGTGTTACAATTCTGCCTTGACCTTTTACAGCTTTTATTCATGACTTTATGCTATAATTGATGTAGAGTGTTGTTGTTTCCTTATGTCATAGTATTTGAGGAAGTTCTGCATAATGAAGCAAGACAATTCTATAACTATAATGAGAAGTGGATGACTTCTATTTTAATGGAAGGAATTCCTACATTTAAACAAGTATTCAATATTTCACTGCCAATTGTTACTGACGTTGTTTGGATTCACATGAAGGTCACAATCAACTAAAATTGCCAAATAATATTTCTTATAGCTATTTAGCTATGTCTCTCCCATTCCATACTAACAAAGTAGTGTTTGTTTTTGTTTGTTTTTGCTTTTTGTTTGTTTTTACCCAGAAGTACTGATTTGTACAATAACATAATGCATAAGTCTCAGTTAATTTTAAATTATTTCTTCATGGAATTTATAGTGGAGCTCTTACCTCAATACCCTCAAGAAAATGGTCATGCTAAAAGGATAATGTAAATTGCAAAGGTCATATCAGCCAATAAGGCTTATCAGTTCTGCTGAATTACTTAGGAGGTAACATCTAAGTCTTTTTTGGGCAGGCATTGGAGAGATTTAAACATTTAGAAAAGAGAACTAGTTCTTACTTTCCAATATATTTCATTTTGGAGTACTAAAGACATTTTAAAAAATATCTTCCAAAGAATAATATTAAGCTTTCAACAACTCATTCAAGAATTGTGATGGGAGTGAGCATTTTTAAAAATTTAATGTAATTGATACAACCAAATAGGAACCATAAGTTCATTCATTTTATTTTTACTTAACAAATTTAAGTGAAAAATTAAATATTTTATATTTTAAAATGTAAAAATGAATAAAGTACCCAAACAACTCTGTCACATTAACAAAAACTATTATATTCTGAATGTATTTTTCAGATATATGCCCTAATGAAATATCCAGTTTCCATATGGCACATACATGTGGTAAAAGAATTGTATTTTTCCCCATTACTTATATGGAATTTATTTAAGTGCTTACAAATGTACTGCCTTCAGTGTGCTAAAGTTTTATTTTAAAAGTGTGTCAGATGACAAGAAATCCTTCTTTGTCCATTCCCTGATATGGGAGTACACATTTGTAAAATGTTGCATATGATAAAAGAGTACTTTGATTTTATTGTTGGTTTTGCTAAGAGAGCCATGAAGGAAATGTAGATGACATAAAAACAAAATATATTAATAAAGTCTAGTAAAAATAATATTTGGATTGCTAACCAGTTTTAACTAGTAATTTTGACAATTAAGTCAAGTAGTACCAAACATAGCAGGGCAAATATGAATTTGCCTTAATCCACCTCTGTAATGCATGATATAAAAAAGATAGAAAAAATTAGGAAAAAAATCATTGTCAGGAAAATTAACTTCCATAGTCTCTTATATATTGCATACATTAAATGTTTATAACTCTCTTAATTTGGTTTTCCTGGAGATAAGCCCTAATTGTTTTATTCTAAAAGTCTCAGTTGTGTATTTGTTGTTGGAATAGGGGGGGGGGAGATATTTAAAAAACTATTGCTTTTATACAAATGAAAAAAATTAATGACTTCACTTTATCCTGCTTATTTTTTCTCTCATTTCCTACATGTCTTTCTTTGAGCCAAAGCAAAATAAAAATGCATTTGCAGATTACTTTTCCTTTTTAGCCTTTTTACATTAGTTATCCTGTGATTTGAAATAAGGAGGAAATTATTCTTTTGTAGGTCTTTTATAAGCAACCCTTTCCTAGTTGGTTTTGCTTCAGAAAAATATGGAGATTATTCTTTTTCTATTCTTTCAATACAAGCATACAACTCTGCAAACTATGATATCTACCTTTCATCTAAATCATGGAGCAGTTTCATCATAGCTAAAATGCAAACTTGGCGAAACATTGTCCCTGTCCCTTTGCATTGATTTAAAAAGGAATTGAATTTTAGAATTGCTAGCAAAGATAATCTAATTCCATGATGTGAAATCTTGTATTTCACTTATATTTCAATATACAATTGCTTGCTTCTTATTGCTCATTCCTATCATCGAATGGTTGAAATTCTAATATATTTTGGTGAGTTCTCTATTCCTACTCTTGCCTACATTTAATTTTGTAATAAACAAGGTCATTTACATTGGAGAATTTTAGCCCAGAAGTGCTGATTTATAGAAAGTATGATGCAATTCATGATGCATCTTTACAAAGAATTGTACTGAAGCCAGCCTGTTTTCAATTCATTCTTTGCTATAATTTAACATACGTAGTCACTAATGTTGAAGTAGTGGATGCTTTCTGTTGTATTTGAGCATCTTCCAATTTGATGCCTCTGGTGACAGGTTATCTTGGGATTAATCTTCTCGTTCCAGTTAGATAACTCCTAGTGACGTTTAAAAGCAGCTGCCTCCTTTGATGATAATGTTCTTTTCTACAATCTGAATCTACTCTGAGAACATTTATAATCCACTCTTTTCTTTTTCTCTTAATTTTAGAATGTTGAATCTGTGGACTGCAAATAAACAGAAGAGAATGGGAGCAGCTGCAGTGGCAGAAACATATCCCACATACCAGCAATATGCATTTTCATGGCTTTGCGTAATGGTGTTCACTGGCTGCCATGGCTTGCTTCTGCACAACTTGTTATGAGGTATTAAAATGAGATCAGGAAAATTCAACTTTTATGTCATTTCTCACTGGCCACTGTCTCTCTAACAATGCTTAGGAGACTAGGCTTTGGCTTCCCCTTTTAATACTAAATCCATAGTATTTGGAAAGAAATGATGTGCTCTAGAAAGAAATTTGCTCACCATGTTCTGAGCCCAAAGTTGAAGTGAGTCAGGGTATCTTTTAATAACTTTGAGGAATTGTTGTCAAAGGACTTTCAAAATACTTTAGAAGCATTTTTAATTATTCCAGATACATGGAGTCCTTATCATTCCTAGCTAGTCTCCTCCTTTCTGTTTTTTAAAAGACATTTGATACTTTCTTCTGAGTGTTTTAAGATGTTGACTCCTTTTTGTTTTTCTTCCCCCTGTCCTTGGTGAATAAAATCTGTTTTATTGACCTCTAAACAGAGATGCATTCAGGCTATTAGCAAGCATTTAGCAAAGTATCTCCTATATGTTTTGCAGAGGCGATGGACGATAATCTATCCTCTAATGGAAGTGTCTCCCATTTCTACTTTGTCATAGTCTCTTTAAAGTTATGTGGTTACTCTCTATCCAAGCTCTGCATGCTTGTGGGGAAGAGAGATTCTATTCTGTCCTGCCTTCCTATTCCTTTATCAGAATATATTTTCCATTCAGACAAAGATTTAAAATTTATGATTGTTGGTGTAGGTATGTCACAGGAAATTTTAGATTAAATTTCAATTATTCAGTCAATGTGACCAGTGTAGATAATCAAAGCAGAAAAACCCAAAATGTCACTTCTGATTCTAAATTGCCTGATGTATCTGTGTATGTATGTGGATTTATATCTATATTTATATACATATAACTGCATATCTATCTATATTTTATAACATGTGTGTATGCATATAAATACATGCATTTTAGAGCCAATATGCCAAATCAAACTTTTTAATTATAGAGGCAAAGATATTTGTTTTAAATTCCTTGTCTCAACATATTTTCATATAGTAAACAGGTTTTATTTACAAATTAGTTAGATGACTAAAATCATAACTGGTATACCAACATATCTGGTAAAAATAAGAGTGATATAAACCCTAATTTTTTTTTTCTGAAGTGCTTAAGGTAGTTAATCCATCTTGAATATTTTCACTTATAGAATCCTTTCAAGGTTCACACTTAATCTTTCTTCCTTCTCTCCAGATGAGAAAAATGAATTGTCTTCCTTTCACTAAGGTAAGCCTCCAACCTCAACTCCAATCCCACCTGCAATCCCTATTGCTTTGAGCTATAAATCACTCTTTTATATATCTCCAATATCTCCCTATATATTGAGCCCTCCCCTCAACCTACACAAAAGGCAAAGTATCCCTTTTCTGAATATTAAACAAAACTTTCCTTTTAACCTTAGACCTTCTAAAATCTTGCTAATTCCCTCTGATTCAATTAAGGTATAAGACAAACAGTTTATACTTGCTATCTCTATTTTACCGATCTTTAACATTCTACTTTAACAGTTCTTGCTGTGGTAACAAGAATTTGAGTAAAGGTAATAAGAACATGCTTATCAGCTTAGCAGATGGCCCAAAACTGGGAAGGATTGCTAACATGATGCATGGCAGAATCTGAGTCCAAAAATTTCTTGGCAAGCTAGAACAATGAGTCAAGTCTAATAAGATGAATTTTAGTTTGGATGTTTTACACTTGAATTAAAAAAAAATAATAAGATACCTGTACCAGTATGAAATAGGGAGATAACACTCGATACCAGATTTTTGAAAAAGTTATGAGTGTTTTACTAGAATACATGCTCAATACCAGGCAATGGTGACAGTCAAAAAAAAAAAAAAAGAAAAAAGAAAAGATCATTTGATCTTAGCATTCATTAATAGGGATTCACAAAGTATTCAGAAAGACAGAGAAGTCTCACTGTACTCTATCCTAGCCAGATGAAAAGCCTGGAGAGGGAGTAACCTAAGTATTGCAATGGATAGAGTATCATGCTGAGAGTAAGATTCAGTTCAAATGTAACACAAAGCACTTATGCACTGTGTAGTTCTGGGCAAGTTGCTTAATTTCTATCTTCCTCAGTTTTCTTAATTATAAAATGGTGTTAATAGTAGCACCTATCTCATAAAGTTCTTATGAGGATAAAATGAGACTATTTGTTAAAAAACAGTATTTGGCATATAGTGCTTATTAAATGCATGTTTCCCTCTTTTTTTTCCCCTTGGGAGGAACATTTCATGTATTTGAAAGGTAATATAATTAAAAGAGATTAACTATGTTTTGACTGACCTTAGAAGATGAACCAGAAACAATTGGTTTAAGAGACAAAGAAATAGATTTTGAGTTCATATAAGCAAATATTTCCTATCAATGTAGATTTGGGAGGGTCAATGTAGATTTGGGAAGGTCACTGTGGAAGAGAGGGGAAATCATTGCCCTCAGTGAATTCCAAATCCTAATGATGGCCTAACTGAAAGAATTCTGGAGTGGGTCACAAGAACAAATCTCTAATTTTGAGTTTGGAGTTATCTAAAAAATGAGGGGAATACATAAGCAATTATAGAACTTAAGCCCACCTTGCGGAACAAAAGCCATATGAAGTTTTTTGCTGAGATATAACAGAAGATAAGTCTGAATCTGAAAAAAAAAATCTTTTCTGAGAAAAAAAAAAGAAATATAATTTCAGTTTGCCTCCAGTTTATAGATTCACAAAGAGATACCATATAATAAATGATGCTAGAAAAAGGTGAACAATACACTGTTTCTTGAGACAAGAGGTTTTGGGTTCAAAGGTTCAAAACACATCTCAGGTGTGGTCATTCATGGGGACTTTGGGCAAGGCATGTAGCTATATTTGGCCTGAGTTTCCTCACAAGTAAAATAATTGAATTGGACTAGATGGGCTGCAGGATCTCTTCCCAGATTTAGATTTATAATTTATAAATTGAGAAATCATCTTGGAGATATTGAGATAAATATTGAGATAAACATCTCAATAAGCAACAACTGATGACCAACTACGACCACAGATATGCAGTTTTTAAGGGGAAGCATTGAAATCTCCCTCCAGAACATCATGATTTTTTCAACGTATCATAGAATTTCAGGGACATAGGATTGTCTACCCAATCCCCATGCCACCAATCATGAATCTACCCTAGTTCTTTTGTCATAGTGAGTGAAACATTTTTTAAACACTTAGCTTATGCCAGGCACTGTGCTAAATTCTGAGGATGCAAATATTATTATTAATAATAAGGGCAGGTCCTATCTTCAAGAAGATCACAACACACAATATAAAAGAGAATTGAAGAGAGAGAAGTTCCCGACATTGGGGAATGGTAGATAAGAAAAAGAAATGCAAAATGAGTGTTGCCAGAAAAATGAAGGGACATCTTTCCCCTTAATGAAGTTGAGTGTCCATGACTCTGCCATCTAGTCAAAGGGACAGAGGGTTCTGATGAAGTGTGAATACCAAGGATGAAACTTTTTGCTTTTTTTTTAGTATGATGAAATTTCTAAATGATAGATTTATGGGAGGGGATGGCATGATGGAGATATAGAGATCCTAAATGAGTATAGCCAAATAGGAAATAAGTATATGTCTGAGGAGCACATATAGTCATCATCTGGGGAGACAGTTGCTGGGGAAAGAAGTCAACTAACTCCACCAACTAGCATTCACAGGGCAAATGTGCTAGTCCAGTTAAAGCAACAGGGTGACATGAGAGGGAAAAAAGAGAAAATCTATGACAGGTAAGTCAAATCATCACTATCAACTTGACAACAATTTTTCCATCAGGGCCTAATATTAAGAATTTGCCCAGGACCTTGAACCCAGTAGCTTTCCAGTATAGTATTCATACCCATCATGCTGGGAAGCCATCATCGTGGAAATGAACCTATTGATTCTGGCAAATACTCCAGATACAGCTATTGATGATCCAGAAAAGAAAGTTCTTGCCATCAAGTCCTTATCATTTCAAAATTGTTCCATATTAGAAACTGATGTGATTTGACCAATAAAAATTACATGAAGCAAATGGCATTATCATCTGCTTTGCTGCTACTCTTAAGAACCATGAAACCTTTCCATCTGACTTACAATTACAGTCCTCCATATGTGTTGCCTTCACCATTAGAGCATGAGCCTCAGGAGAGCTGTGCCTGTCTTATTTTTTTATTAGCTAACCCAGCACTTAGAACAGTGTTTTGCATATTGTAATCAGTTAATCAATGTTTTTTTCAGTTATTTATTCAAATACTTTAGGGTTCCTTCTATTTCTAATTCTGTGAGCCTATAAGATATAGGCCCCATTGGACTTCTACTCAGCACAATGTCAGTTTTAGTCAGAGATGAATTAACTCTGGGAAGACATTTCTTTTTCATGGATCATTAATTTTCTTCTTTATAAAATGAAAGACTTCTTTAAAGGGGCTAAGATCACTTCAAGCTCTAATATAATACTGGAATAGGACTCTACTTTAGTCCCTTGCTCAAAAAGCATCTGTTTATTATAAGGAGTTACAATTGCACAGCCATTCCCCAGTAATCTGTCTTGTTGAATTTCCAGTTTGAAGAAACAATTGAGCTCAGCAGATAGTAATTGATAATAATTGTTTTTAAATAAGAACATTACAATGACTCCATTCTTTGAGGGTTATGGGTAACTAGTTCCCCCTGCAGTGAGTTCATAATATGGTAAGGTCTCTTTCTCCTTCTCTTGGGTATTGTTTTACTTTCCTATTCAAATGAATGTGATTTTTCCTGTTGATTTTTTTAAGTGTTGTTCCTAGTAAAGCAGGTACAAATAAAAAGTTCCTGATTTTAGTTCTGGAAAATATTATCACCATTTCAAAGAAATCAGTTCAAGATCAAGTATTTTGCTTCAGGTTACAATGCTGGTAAGTACTGATTTAGTCCTAGCTCTTCCTGATTCCAAGTCCAATATTCTCTTTACTATGCTAGGAAATCTATCTTGACCTACAAGAGTTATCAACATTCTGTCAGAGATAATTTAGATCCTGAAAATAATATAGCATACTACTTTTGACTTTTGTTTTTCAAAGACAAAAATTTATTTCAAATAACATTATATGAGAAAGAAACACCAAGATCTTTATCCTGGTGGCACTGGCAAATTTCCTGAGATATGTACCTCTTTATACTCACCATTTTGGATTGTTCTACTACTTTTCTTTATAGAGCTTACTACTTCTTTTTTGCCACTTTCTGCCTCAATAACAGGAGCCTCATAGTTTCCTAGATTTCCTAATCTTTCTCATCCCCCCATTGTCTTACTTGATTTTCTCTTTCTGTCTTTTAAGAAAAAAAACATCCATTTTAAGGCAAATCACTTAACTTTTCTGAATTTATTGAAACTTTCCAGGACTTATATATAAATTATATGTAATGATTTTTATTTTGGTAGAGCAAGTCACCACAACAAAAAATTCCCTTTGCTGATTAGATCCATTACTTATACAATTAAATTATGTTGTATAGAGCTCCTCCAGTCCACTCTATCCAAATCCTAAATTAAAGTCAGTTGCTAAGCTACACAGAGAGAAATAGTTTCAACACTGGGATTTCCCTACATTAATTAAATTACCTTCTCCAGCCAAAATATGTTAAATTATAAAATTAGTAATATTTTCATGTATTTATTAAGGTAATCAAATTTAATATTATGATCTATGAGAAAATTATTTTAGAGATTTTTTTTTTCAAATAAATGTTTAATGGTAAAATTAAGGATTTTTTCTAATGTAAGTCATTATGAATTTTAGGATGAGGTCAAAGATCCTACCTGACTAATTGTCAACTTAGTAAACTTTTATCAAGATATTCTGTGCTGCTTATCTTTCGATTATTGGTTAGGTTTTTTGTTTTAGCCAAAAGCTTCCTGTATTTTTTTTTCTTAAACCAATTTCTCTATATCCAAAATATTTATTTTTTTTAATGCAGAAAAACATCTTTAAGTAGCAACACATTCCTGGTGCAGGCCTAAGTTTTCAAATCTTCCCCCATTCCAGTTTTTTTGTTTTTTGTTTTTTTTTTTTGTTTGTTTTTTGTTTTTTTTTGCTAGCCAATCTCTCTCAATTGATGATTACAACAGTCATGCAAACCTTAGATATACCTTCTCCAAGTCAGTGTTCTGTTCCTTTCTATCAAGCTTGGCATCTAGCAAATTCTGGAATTTTGAGAAAAAAAAACAAAAAACAAAAAACAACTCTCAAACTCTGAATCTTATCTTTTCATTCTCAGGGTGGATTGTTGAGTTACAGCTGGCAATTGGCAGAAAGAGGCTATATGAAGGGGAAACCTGATTTCTTTTATTCTTTCTTGTTACTTAGAAAGAAATCTAGACTATGCCTATTAGTCTTGGACTTCTCTGTCCCTTAATTCATTTTAATGGTTTTCTCAAAGATCATGGAAAGAGTTCAATAGAGAAATCAATTCCAGTGAACCCCATTTAGAATGGCATTATTCTGGCCTACTTTCCTTACATATGAGTATCCAATCATCTTCTTAGGAATGAGATGATGGAAAAGGACACAGTCAAGTAAGTTATAAAACCTAAGATGCAAAATTACAAAAAAAAAAAAAATCATGAAGTCTAAATGTATTACTGAGAATAACCAAACATATTAATAACATATTTTAGCTACTTATATATGTTATTTTTCATATATAATGTAACTAAAACTCAACAAAGTTTGAATGGGAAATGAATGTCAAGAGATCCTGGAAGCAGTGCATAACATTTGACCTGGTCCTGAGTCTGAGCTCTTGCAACCTAGAGGGTTCAATGAATTTTTTTAAGTTTCAGTACAAGATAAATATATATTTGGACACCTTTACAGAAGTCCGTAAGTGAATGATATTGTAAAAAAAATTCCTTTGTGCTTTTGTATCAAAAAGATGTCAGATTCTATTCAGAATTTTAACTTGTTGGAGGAACATCTGTTTTTAGAAGATTCTGCTTTGTCAACAACAGAAAAATGGCAGAGGGCCATGAAGTCACTATTAAGATGGAGTTAACCATATTCCAGTAGTTATAACTGACTCTGAGTCAAATGATGGATAGACAACAAGAGATCAAATTAGAAAAGTAGAAATAGTATCTTCAGAAAGGAGTTATAACAAGATCTCCAGGAGTTCCTGACAACAAGAGAGATGGTCAGTCAACCTTAGAGACATCCTTTCCTATAGCAACAGCCCAGGGAAGTCAAATCAAGCCTCTGGTCCAATGGAGACAAGCCTGGGGGGACATCACCAAAAAAAAAAAAAATCTAAAGGTAATCAGAAGGAAGAAATTCCTATTTATTTATATATTCACTGCCCAATGGGCCATAAAAATGAGTTAGCTGGCTCATCTGCCAAATGAGCAAAATCACAGAGGATGATTGTTTTTAAAACATTGTAGAATAAGAACATATGGGATAATATGCATAACAAATATACACTGTATCCTCTTAAAATACTACTGACACATGTCATCTTGCCAAAAGAAAAATAGGAACGCCTTTTACTAGAATGATGATATACATGTACTGACAATACAAATTGAGTTTATGGATAGTGGTGTCCTAGAACTAGATTGAACAGACTTGAGGCAGACTATTGTTCCATTTTCATTGTGAACTGAAACTTTACATTTATAACTCAGAAATTGGCAAATGCTAAAAATCAGGGTTTGGTTTATGATGTCTAGATGTAAGTAATGTAAAAAATTATTAATAATGGAATGGGCCCCAAAGTGTTGCCTAAACACACACACGCACACACACCTGTATATACATATATGTGTATATGTGTATGTGCATGTATGTGTGTGTACATACATGCATAGTTATGTATGGATGTATATATAAATACACATACACACACATATATACACACACATACACACAGATATACAGATACGCACATGTGTATAATGTATCATCCACACATACCTCCCCAGAAAGTCAGTTATTAGATATTTTCCAGCATACCACTAGTTATCAATCCTAAGACTGAATCACTAAGGGTAGAAAAAAAAAAAGACATAATTCTGGCATGGAAATTGAAATTGGGAATTGAAAATGAAAATTGATTAAGAGCAGACAGGCAAAACTATGCAATTCCAAACACTATTGCTAAAGGATCCACTTTAGATCTGGGATCTTCAGAATGGAACTAGGAAACAGGTGAACTGTGGTATGACATCCCAGTGTAAATGTTTTATCTCAAAGACCTTGTAGATGTGTTTGGAAAATGCCAAATCACATATAACCTCTTGGATAGGAGCATTAAAAGTTCCAATAGAAACTTTGCCTAAGAAAATAATGGCAATTGAATCACATAAGATGGCTTCCTGATTCAAAAGATAAAAAATATTGTATCAGTTGTGTAGAAATATACGTAGACTTAGGGTTTGCCTTATCTAAGCATGCAGCCACAACTAAGTCTATGTACAAACAGTTCATAATGTTTCTAATTAAGGAAACAAAAATGGTCATCAGAAAATGAAATCAGGGAACCCCTTTTGTGTAACTGGAAATTCAAGGTGGAGGGTAGAAAACACAATATAATATAGGTTTTACATATTTCTTACCACTTGCTGGTTCTTTATCATCATCTCCACCTTCCAACTTGCATCTCGTATAGAAGGAAGCTATAAAATGTTCTATCATCCATGAATCAACTATTATATCACTACCTACAAGGTAATTTTGGGATTACATGTTTTCTTTAGATATGTCCAAACAATCAATATAATCTTTAACCTGTGACTAGTCAGCTTTGAGGGTGACAATCCAGAAGTTTTTAGCAAAAAAAAAGCATCGAGGATGTATGGTAGTGAGGGGATTTGATCCTAGGCAAGTAACAATTTCTCTTTACCCCCATTTCCCTATCTCTATAAGAAGGGAGTTGGACTAAATGATCACTAAATTTATGATCACACAATTGACAAATATGTGGTTTGAAGAACATTTTGAAAATTAATAATCTAGTTTATAAAATATATGTAAAAATCACCCAATTATTTTGCAAACTGGAATTGTTCCAAAAAGGACTGGGCCAGGGACTATCAATGACCAGTACATGACTAAACTTTATTAAAAGCAGTTGGAGGGGAAGCTGTCTTGTGTACGTTATTCTCACAATTATTATAGACACTACTCACATGACATTGTGTCATACTCAAAAATGTTTCTTTGTTTTTATTTTCAAAATGGCTTCATTTCAGAAAACTACACCAAGTTTGACTAGACCTTAATGTTATAGGATTTTTTCTATTCTAAGCAAATAGGTTGGTGGATTGAATTTTGCAAGTCCTTTAATTCCCAAATCCTGTAATCTTTTCATTCCTCCTGGTGATATCTCTTATGATAACTATAAGGGGAATAATGATCTATATCATCTACATCAGTAATAATTATGGAACAAACAATTGAAAATAGTGAAGTTTACTTGCAATACTATAATGATTAAACTGAAATTTCATTTAGTAATCCATAGAGGGCCCATATCTCTAAATCCACTACAAGGGAAGGGCTAGTCTGTGCTTCTAAAATTACTGAGGGACTATTCATAATAACCATTTACACCTTTCCATTACATTACATGTTATTATATAATAAAGTGAGTAAACCATAATACTATCTCATGAATGAATGACCTCATTGTAAATATTTGATATGAAGAACATCTTTACTCTCTTAAAGGAATTGTATGCCTCCTAAAAAGTGACTACATATCTTATATTCCTTGTTCCATTAGCCATTAGATAAGTCATATGCACACACACACACACACACACACACACACACACACACACACATTTTAAATAAATAGAAGTGGAGAATAAAGATTTTTTTTATTACAATATTGCAATTGAGATCTCCCTACATGGCTTTTTATACTGCTGACCTGCCCAAGAAAGTTGCCTAAAACCTAAAATTATATTTACCTTAAAACAAACTGTATTCTTAGTACTGTGAAATAAAGCACAATTTAAGGTTATTTGCCTACAAAAGGACCTTAGGAAAACAGTTAATACTTGGTGAGCATTCCAGGTATGGATTGACAACTGGAATATCACTTTATAGAGATCTGAAATTTCTGTTAAAATCTTAGGCATTTTTCATTTTACTATTTCAGTTTTTTATTTGCGTCCTTGAACTTACCACTTTGATTCTGTTAGGGATAATCTTTATCACTTGGATAGTTCATATGAGAAGGGAGTCATATCCTACCCAAACTGGCATGTTAATATATCCAATATGCCACATGAAACTCATAAATATCACTTAATATTAGCCACTTTAAATTAATTTCTATTCCATCACATAGATATCTCTTTTGCCTTCATCACTTATGTGTGATAAGAAAGAATTCATACCTGAAAAAAATGATACCATGATTTCTGTGAAGAATGGCTTAACTGAACCAAAAAAGAATAGGGCATAATTAAAACAACTTGAAATACTCAGTCTTGGATAGAGAAAATATTTTGATTTGAGGATTATACAAGACAGTTCTGAAAGAAATAGCTGGACCTATCCCTTTGTCTGGGGAAGTGACCATAAAAATAATTGTGACAATTATATAATTATCTTAATTGTATAAATATTGATATGTTATGTGAAGTTGAAAATTGATACAAGTAGCATACCTAAGCATAAATGGACAAAGGAATACCCATCTCCTGCATAAATGCTTTGTAATTAAAGGTGAATGGAGACATCGTGAATATAAACTCGTTATAAATGCAGAGGTCATGGTCAGGAAGTATTTCACAGGCTTCAGATCTGTAATGATTAATCTTCTAAAAGTTATGCATGTTGCTTAGATAATGTTATAATTTGACAACCAACTGGCAAATCAATGTGCCACCTAGTGAGATTTACTATAATGAGATTTGCTGTAATAATGTGCTTATTATGCACAGGGGATAAAATGTTAGGAGTGTATGCTTGAACTGAGTGACTCCATCTTGAATCTGAAATAGGCATATTTACCCACATACTTTAAAGAATGAAAACAAAAACATTTGTTGGTGTAAATTGTGATAAAATATGTTTGTCAGGGCAGCATGATCTGCATGCTGCCAACTTTTCTGGATGTTAGAGATCTAGATTTCTGTGAAATCTTTATAAAATATATGATAACCACCTGTGGTACTAATGAAAACATATTGCTTACACATTATACAAAGGTAAATGGCTATAGTGATCTAATGTTTGATAAGCCCAAAGACTCGAGATTTTGACAGAAAATTTCTGGGCAAACTTGACAATAGTATGAAGAATTTAGAGATAAACTAATATTTTACACTGTATTATAAGGTCAAAATGCACACATGATTTGGACATAAAGCTTGTATCATAAAAAAATTAATTGAATTATTTAATTGCTTTATCTATAAAGAAGGGAAGAATTTATGACCAAACAAAAGATAGAGTATTACAAAATGCAGAATGTATAATTCTGCACAAACAAAACCAATGCAACCAAGATTAGAAAAAAAAAAAAAAAAAAAGCTGAGGCAAATTATAGCAAATATCTTTGATGGCCTCATTTCTCAAATATATAGAGAATCAGGTCAAATTTGTAAGAATACAAGTCATTCCCCAATGATAAATTGTCAAAGAACATGAATAAGTAGTTTTCTGGTGAAGAAATTAAAGCTTGCTATAGGTATATAAAAATTATTCTAAATCACTATTGATTAGAGAAACGCAAATTAAAATAACACTGAAGTACCATCTTATATTTATCAGATTGGCCAATATGATAGAAAAGGACAATAATAAATGATGGAGGGGATGTGAGAAAATTGGGACACTAACAAATTGTTGGTAGAGTTGTGAACTGATCTAATCATTTTGAAGAGCACTTTCAAATTATGGTTAACGGGCTATAAAACTGTGCCTACCCTTTAATCTAGCTATACCACTCCTGGATCTGTATGCCAAAGAGATTTTTAAAAAGGGAAATGGAATTATTTTTACAAAAAAGATTTTTAGTATCTTTTTTTTTGTGGTGGCAAAGAAATGAGGGGATGCCTATTAGTTGGGGAATTTTTCCATTTTTCTTAGTCATTATTTCTGTCACTCTACCATCCAACTACACTGGCTTGTTTAAAATTTTTCAAACAATTCACTCCATTTTTCATTACTGTGTTTCCCCCTCCCCACCCCCTGACCTTCCCCCCCCTTCTATGGTTCCCTTTCCCTCTCTACCCCTTCACCAAATATTTCACTTCTTCACTTCCCCTTCTTATTACCCTATTTTCCTATAAGACTCAGGTCAAATGTTGTCCATTGCTATGATAAAGCTAGTTATCATAGCTTCTGCATACTTTGAGGGTAGGATTTCTATTTAGCTTTTCATTGCTGTTTTTGGCTTTGCTTTTGGCTTTTGACTTTTTTTGTATCCCTAGTGCTTAGCATAGTGCCAAATTCTTATTGATCAATTGGCTGATATTCTAATAGGGAATATATCATGCAAATAGCTATATTTATTATATATACACATATATACATGCATGTATAAAATGCATAATCTATACATGGAAGTTAATTTCAGAGGGAGAATACTATAGGGAGGAGATATATAGAGAGACTCTCTAAAGGAGATGGGATTTGAGGTTTAAAACTTAAAGCAATAGAGGAAAGTCAATGAAAGGGAAGAGAGAGCATACCAGGCATGGAAAACAGTCAGTGATAAGGCATGGAGTGAGGAAGCAATAGTCCAATGTAGCTGGGTCACAGAATTATTTGGAAAGGTATAAAATGTAGTATGACTTGAAAGAAATTTGCGTGATATGTATTTCCAGACAGGGAGCTACTAGGGTGTATCAAATGGAGAAGTGATGTATTCAGAAACATGCTTTTTAAATGTCACTTTATTAGTTATGTGAACCATAGGTTCGATAGGAGATCAAGAAGGCAAGAAGACCAATTAGGAAGGTATCACAATAGCACAGGCAAGAGGTGATGAGGGCACTACTAAAGCAGAGCCTTAGTGAAGATCTATGTGAGGTATATTCTGATGATAAAATTAATGAAATTGAGCAATTGATTGGGTGTGATGAGTAAGGCTGAGTAAGGAATTAAAGAGGTCTCAACCAGCTTCTGAACCTGACTAACTAGAAAGATAGTGATATCTTTAACAGACAGTGTTATAGAAAGTTAGTGTCAGCACAGAGATTCAGGTGCAGGTCTTCTGATGTCAAATCTAGCACATAAGTTCATCTGCCTTAACACATCACCTCCAGACCCTTCCTAATAAATCTAGATATACTGAGACAATTAAATTTTACATGGACAAAATGTAGTTTTATGATCTACATTGCCATTTTTAATTCCAAAATTGGAAATTTCAAAACAAATTTTTCCAACCTACTTAGGGATCTATAAACTAATATTTTCTTCAAATAATAATTCTGCTTTCTCCCAGACACTGGGTTAGTTTGTAATCAAATTGTGGCTTTTGGTCTGATGTTTCAATGTTAGCATTCCTGTGAAATATCTGGCTCCCAATTACCTACCACTGCTCACAATTTGCCTTGAAAACAGCTGCCAAAAATCTCAACCTTGGGGTATGTGTACATGTGTGTGTGTGTGTGTGTCTGTAATAGGCCTAATTAAGAGCTTAGGTTATTTAGATGTGTATATTTCATTCATTTGGGGAAATTCTACCTTTGCCTTTGCTTGGTATTTTCTTTCAATAGAAATTAACTCTCACAAGCTCTTTTCAAAGCTATTGATTATCTTTCTCACATTCATTTCTCTCACTTTCCCCCCCGCCCCCAGGGGGCTTTTTGTTTTCCTTCTGTAATATGGGGCTATGAACAGTACCTATCTTCAGCATTAAGTATCAGAATCACAGAATTTCAGAATTTGAAAAAAACTGCCATGATTTTCAAATTTGACTCAGATTTGAAAAAGAATCCCCTACTCTAATATGCATGTGTTCCTTCAAACATTGATTAAAGATCCTCAATGAAGGTAAAACCACTAGAAGGGAGAGTACTGATGACAAGATTGATGTTCCCTACATCAAACTTGTATCTTTCTTTCAAGCTCCCAGCTTTTACTACTTGTTCTGCCTTCTGGAACCATAGAAATCACATCTAATCCTTATTCCACTTGACAACCTTTCTCAAAACATCCTTGTACCCAACTTCCATATCTCCCCTGAGTCTTCTATAGGATAAACATTTCTAGTTTCTTCATGTATTTATATGACATGACTATGCCTTAAAACCTTATAGAAATACTGATTATTACTATCATTGTTATCCAACTAAGAGGTACACAGACAAGGAGCAGGCAATTGAACTAACTTGGGATGGTGCTTTCCTACCTATAATGTTCACTGCATCCTGCCACATATCCATGCTCCTTCTCTTCCTTCCCTTCACCTGCACACACCTTTGCTGTTTAAGGATAATTTAACTTAAATTACAGTGGGGTAAATTAATGGGCATTCTCTGCTCCTACAAAATCATTCAGGTTATTTTGCTGCCTGAAAACCCAGCTGGCTTTCTTTCTACCAAAGTCAAGCTCTTCACTTCTTTTTTCTGAATAATGAAAATATACTACTTCTTTTTGAAACATAGGTTTTATTGCTACTTAGAACTTTTGGAATTACAAGAATTTCCCATCCTTGTCCTCTCATCTTTGTATAAGAAAATGGAAGAAATAGTGCTTTAATGATCACAAATATTTTTTAATCTGCATATATTTTGTGATGTATAGAATCATAAAATCTTAGAGCTGAAGTACCCCATAGAGATTACTTTATCTATTACCTTCAATTTACCAAGGAAAAAAACTGGGAAGTAGAGAGGAAAAGTCATGCTTTTTTTTTTTTTTCTCTAAGACCCAGGACAGGTATAGAGAGCATATCTAACCAGAGAATGCATGTCACAGTACACACTCATGGCCCAGACCACTTACACTATTGATGTCAGAACCACTTAATGTCTTTTGATGATCTCTCTCTGAATGATCTGCTTTGGTAGTTTAGATAAGAGTCAATTGCTAAGTTTTTTGCTTTGCTTTATTTTTATTATTATTCCTTCTGCTGCTTCTATTGCTGTTCTGTACTATTGCTGCTATCTATTATGCTGGGTTTTTTTTTTTTGGGGGGGGGGATTGTTTGATTTATTTTTTGCTTCTTTCAAACTTTGTGCCTCTTAGAGAAGAGAAACTGACACTTTTTGGTATAACTCTCAACCAGATCATTGGATCATAAATCTAAAGTTAAAAGGAACTTCTGAGTTGATAAAGTCTAACTCTCCTCTTAATAATGACAAAAATAATAAACTAATTAAAGAAGCTCTTAGCCATCTGAAAGTCTTTTCTGTTTTGTAACTGATTCTTCATCT
Source organism: Myrmecobius fasciatus (assembly GCA_023553655.1). Classification (NCBI taxonomy): domain Eukaryota; kingdom Metazoa; phylum Chordata; class Mammalia; order Dasyuromorphia; family Myrmecobiidae; genus Myrmecobius; species Myrmecobius fasciatus. The sequence goes on along the minus strand of JAJPUD010001923.1, from coordinate 308,934 downwards.
CTTTGTTTTGAATTCTATCAATTTAATGCCTTTCTGAATGATGGTTTAAAAAAATTACCTTTAATTCTCATTATTGATCCAGAAAAATAATTCCTATGAGCACTAGTTAATAAAATTGTAAAAGAGCAGAGTAAGGCAAGATAGAGCAATTTATTTTTTCTGAATTATCAACTCAATTCACACCATAAAGCCTACTGTGTTCCATGTAAATTATAGGGATTAGACTGCGTAAAGACCAAAATGAATTGATTACTTTTGCTTTACTTCTTATGAGGAACCAAAAATGATACACTCCCTAGGTCATTACTAGTACTTAGACTGTGTCTATATGATAATCAGCTATTTTGTCAGCTTGCAACTTGTCAAGCTTCTATATATCCTTCTTTATTCTTTCCATAGTGAAACTATCATTTCCTTAGACTCTGAATTCTATGCAGATGAAATTGACAAACTTAGTTTTAACAATACCAAACATAGGTTGTATGATATTGTATAACATTACTCAACAAAAAGGTTGACAGAATCAATACAATATGACAGTATTCATTGTTTTTATTCCTTAATATATTTTGACATTGAACATGTGTTTATTTTTAATAATTTGATAACATTATTTCAAAATCTTTGGGTTTATTTTGTAATCCTATGTATTTTATTTTATGCATTTAAAAATATTTAGTCCCCCTTTTCAGAATGTTTTAACAGCTCCAAAGTTACATATAAATATATATGTATATATATATATATATACATATATATATGTATATATGTATGTATGTATGTAGGCAGTTAGATGGCACAGTGGATAGAGTGTTGACTTGGGAATCAGAAAAAACTTGAGTTCAAATCTGACCAGAGACACTTACCTAGTTTGTCACCTTGATTTATTTCAGTTTCTTCAAATATAAAATTAGAAAAATAATAGCACTTACTTTTGTGGGTAGGTAAAGATCAAATAAGATAATATTTGAAAAACAACAATATTTGGCATGTAGTAGGCTATGTATAAATACTTATTCCCTTTCTCTTTCTCTTACCCTTCAATAAACTGACAAAAATTTCCATAGAATACACATGTACACACACACATTAAAAACTCTTAATCAAGATCCCCATTCTGCTGTTGTGATATGTAATGTCATTTTAAACACTCTACATGTTTTCTAAATACATATTTGTCCTCTGATACAAATGCATAATGTTTGGATTAAAATAAATTCAGTTGTAGAACAGCACAATAAATAACTGCTGACTGATTTTTGAAGGGACATCATTTATCAGATAAAAGCTAGAGGTCATAATGCATTTTCAGCAGCTATTCCAGAAACAAATTTTCTTACAAAATAATTTTAGTAGAAGGTTTTTAAGCAATTAATTCATTAGAATTTATCAGTTTAAAGAAAACATTCTTCATCCTTTCAAATAAGAAACAGATTATCCCCTTCTTATTAGACTGCTCCAAGGACTTGACAATTTAAAAGTTTAGAAAGACAGGTAGAATGCAAGTAAGTCAAAAAATGAGTCTGGAAGCCAATATTTACTACTTATAAGATGAGGAACCTGTAAATCATCTAGTCTGACATTGTTGCTTTATAAATGAAGAAACAAAGGTACAGGGATAGAAGACAGGTTCAAGTCATATATAGAGCCAAGGTTTCAATTTAGCTCTTTTCTTTGCTCTTTCAAGTTTCATTATCATGTGACACTCCCTTTTTCTTACTACCAAAAAGCTACATTTTAAATAGAGTTGGGCACAGAAAAAATCAAGTAAATGGGAACAAAGTAGGTACCTGTCAAATAAAGAATTGTTGGATTAATTTATGTAATTATAATTAAATTTGATTGTGTAACAAGAAATTATAAGTGTGAGAATCTCCAATGACCAAGGTATTGTAAAATATTGCACTGCCAAAAGACACTAGAACTCAGATCAATGCAATGACCAACTTTGAGTATAATAATAATGACACTTATGGAAAATATTTCCTGTTTTCAATAAAGGGGTTTTAGATCATGTAGAGGGAAGGTAATGAGCCAGACTTAATAAAACATATGCATTTTTGATTTATTTCCTTTAAATGTAAATCTTAATTACAAGATAAAGCTCTTGTGTGTGTGTGTGTGTGTGTGTGTGTGTGTGTGTGTGTGTTTATTCAAGTGTTCAAAGGGGAGATGGTCAGTACATTGCAATGTAAAGAAAGAGCTTTACTAGATTTTTTTTTATATATATAGTTAAAAGCTCCATCCATAGAAACTAAGATGAAATAATTTCTTACTGAATTGTAAAAAAAATGTGGAAGACTAAAGAGCTATTTAATTCCTGTTTTACTTCTGCTTTGTTTATTTATTTGTTTGGTTTTTTTCTTTTCTTTTTTGCTTGTGAGAATGATCTTTTTATTCTGAGAAAGAAAGAATGTACATGGTTAATAGGAAATAAGACTAAAGAATAAAGAAGAAATATTAAAAATGATCTTAATTATCATTAATTTTAATCCATAGCTGGACAGAAGTTGAACAGGAAGGAATTCAAATACCATTATCCAAGAGATAAGTAGTTGAAAAACATGAACAACTGCTTTCAGGGGAAAAAAAAATTAGAAGTATAGGAAAAGCATTGGATTTTAGTATATTGAAGTCTCAAAACGGTTTAAGAGCATGGTAATTTAGCCAAAAAAGAGGCTAATGTTATCTTATGCTACATTAAGAGAATTTAACTTCTTAGATGAAAGAAATGATAGATTACATTGTAGACTCTTCATTAAATTGTGAGCTTCTTTTGAGGACAGAGACTATGTTTTGCCTCTTTGGACATTCCCAGCACTTAGAACAGCACTTAGAACAGAGTAAGTGTTTAATAAATGTTTATGAACTGACATTTTCACTTAAAAATTACTTGCTTGGTTGATTTCTGTAACTTTGGATTATTTCTTCAATTTACATTTTAGGAAGAATCTTGACAAACTTGAGAATTTCCAGAAAAGGTGAGCATACATCATAAAAAGTCTGAACAACATGCCTTATGTTGGGGATAAACTGAGGATGCTTAATCTAGAGAAAATTCCTGTAGGCATATGATTGCAATGTTTTAGTTCATGAAATTTATGGTATGGAAATTAGGTATAGAATTTATGAAAAGAGATTCAATTTATTCCATTTGGCATCCAAAGGCCATGTTAGTGACAAAAAGTAGTTGTCTACAAAGATCTAAGTCCAGAAAGAAAAAAGTGTCAACACAATTGAAACTGATCAAAAAATAGAATTAATTAGTTTGCTTCTTATCAAACATAGTGTGTGGAACAGGTGCTAGACTCCCTTTCCTAAATTAACTAATCAGAGACATCTTCAGGTACAAAGAGAAAGGAGAGAGACACCCAGATACACCTGGGAGCCATCCCAAATCCTGCCATGTGCTCTTGAACCTGACCAACCAGAAGTAGAACACCCAGTTAAACAAGAAAAGACCCAAGTTTTTCATTGGTTAGAGTAAAAGGACATAACCACTCTTGACCAATGGTCACCAATGTTGTCTTCTTCCTGTGGATCACACTTCTTGTGGGGTCAGTGTCATGGCACTTTTTGAGGTCCTGGTTTTTAGAGACCTCTTGACTCCCTGCAATCCAGGATTCAAGACTGGGAATAGGGATCATGTGACTTCCAGAAACCTGAGGCCCAAGATCTTATCTTCCTGCTCTGGCTCTAGGGATCATGTGACAGTCTCAATACTGAGAAATACTTCATCCATTCAATAGATTTCCCTTTATTGGAGATTTTTGAAAGGAGATTAAGTAACCATTTGTTAACAAAGTTACAAAAGGCATACTAGGTAGGTTTAAGTTGGATGATCCCTGAAATCCCTTGGAAATTGTGAAGTTATTATTCAGAATTCCAAAAAAAGAATGTAGGAGTATAGCTGAATATAAGATTTATATTACACAAAAATTCACATAATTAGGGCTACTGAAAATGTTTCCCAGAATTTTATTCAGAAGACAGTTAATTTCATGGATATATACACATGCATGTATGCCTACATATATGTATTGGTGCTTTGTCTGATAGTGAAGAACTATCTCTGTGGATTTACATATATAAACAAGAATATCTGTGCATATATAAACACACATGCATTTGTATGTATGTGCATGGGTAGGAGTTGAATTAACCAAATAATTACCTCTCCCTACCTAAAGTAACAAGATGATATGTTCTAATACTCTCATGTAATAACATATCAATCAAATCAGAAATATGAATTGATTTTGGAAAGAATTTTTTTAGATTAGTTGAGGAATTTGTAGGGCTTAAATGGTATCAGGAAACTAGTTGGGTATTTAGAACTTTAAGATCTGACAGCTTTAGTGGGGAAAGCCTACTAACCAAGATACTGAGAAAGAATCACTTGGTGAGGAAGGAAAGAGTCTGGCTTCAGAGGAGGTCTTATTCTTACTAACTCTACTTTGGCCAGAGGTGGACCTTGTGTACTTTTGAGGTTCAGAAAATCTTCAGATTTTTATTGACTTCTGAATAGTGACCCTGGAAAAATTGAGAGAAGTGTTGATATGGGTAAATTGTCAGAACCCATGTCCCCTAGATTCTGTATGTCCTTTTGGAAGAAAATGTCATAGACTATTGAAGAAGATTCCTTATCATGCCATTTGGTAAATCACCTTTTTTTAAGACTAAGCAAGCCTGGAATTAATTGTTATCAGCTGATAACCTGAAAGTCAGGGTGGGAGGAACATACAAATTGGGAATAATGATGTATAGCACTTGAAACTAACCCTAAATAATCCTAAAATTATACAGAAATAACTGTTTAGGTGCCCAGAATGCTAGCTGTAGTGGAAATGGGCTAGTAATTCTCAGAACATGTATTACATATAAAAATAAAAAGAAATAAAAATAAAAGATAAAGCAATATTTTGCAACTTTCAAATTTCCATAAAAGATCAATTTCCTTAAATGGAAATTTCCTTCAATTCAGAATCAATAAAATGTCTATATTATAAATGATAACACACTTGTTTTTAAAATAACAGAATAAATTTAACTTGACAGTCAAAGAAATATACAATTCATATTCCTTTATTCCATAATTAGGAAGTTTACTAATAACCTCTCTTCTTCTAAGTTAGAATTGGTTATTTTCTAACAGATCAAGGATGTTTTAAAAGACTTAAATGGAAGAAAAGATATTAAATGCAATTGTTTATATTTTTTGAGGAACAAGTCGGATACATAATGGACACAATTTTATATCATCCCCTAAAAAGTTTCCTGGAATTAGGAATAGCTTGTCTTACTTCAGAGAAATTCAAGGTCACTATGCTGTATAAAATTCTGAGTTATCATGCCATATAGAAACACCATATGATTCAAGTCCTTCTAAAAAGATGTTAAAAAAAAAAAAAAAAAAACCTTGACAACTGTTTCAACTAGAATAATGTAATCTATGTTTATTTCTAACATATAGTTTTAAGAACACAAATGTATCAAAGCATATATAAATCTTTAATTGGTAGATTTAATCTCACTTAAAAAAAACTGACAACCTACTTTATAAGTGCAAGTATACTTTCCCTTCTTTTTTTGTAACAGCTATCAGTAGATTAAGTTGTTATCTTATAGTTTTTGTTTCAACAAATTTCCATAAACTTATTGAGTTTTTCACCCCAAATTAATTCAGGAATGCAAGCCCTTTCTTACTGACTAAGCTCTAAGTCCATCCTCTTATTTTAGTCTTCTTTTTATCTCAAGTGAGAAGGAAATGAAAGCTATTCTCTTAAATGGCACTTTCTTTTTCTATCCTGAAGGAGTTTCTGCTTCCTTTATTCCTTATTCCCTTTTCTGTGTATACCCAAGATAAATTTCTTCACACTCCCCACCTTCTTTTAACTTTCTCTCTTTTGGAAAGGTGGTAGCAAGAACCCTGCTGTGTCTGTTCTGTCTGGAATCTACAACTCTCCAATTCAAAAAAAAAAATTATTATCTTCATGGTGCCACAGAAATTGATTGAACCTGACTCATTTCAAACAGTAGTTATAGTGAGCATATTTTATTTGGTTCTGGTTCTGAATATTCTGTAAATGTAATGAAATCACATTGTAATGTTGAGCATTGGAATTTATTAATCTTCCAACTATGCCAAGTCATTTTACCTGCAGGCAACTAAGGAAATCAGTGCATAGAATGCTGAGTTTAGAGTCAGAAAGTTCAAATCTTGTCTTAAACATTTATTACACTTCTGATCCTGAGTAAAGTACTTAACCTCTCTCTACCTCATTTTCCTCAACTGTAAAGTGGGGATAATAACAATACCTACCTTTCAGTGTTGTGAAGTTAAAATGAGATAATTTTTGTAAAGTGCTTTTTAGTGTCTGATGTACTTAATAAATGCTTCCTTTCTTTATCTCTCCACACCTCTCATTTCTCATCAGTAAAATGAGGGTGATGGACTAGAATGACAACCTCTAAGGACTTTCCACTTCTACTTCTGTGATTCTTGTTTTGTATTCTTTGGAATATGCCTGTTGGAAGTCAAGCTCAGTTAGAAATTGTATTTCTATAGAAACTTTTGAAATAGGAAGAATTGAGCATCCTTTCAAGTATTGAAATATTTTCTCTTGTCTCTGGGAATGCTCTTTGATTGTCCCTCACACCTGGAATATACTTTCTCTTAATCTTTATCTCCTGATTTCTCTCAGTGACTTCAAGTTCCACTTTAAATCCCACCATATACAAGAAGCCTTTCCCAATCTCTCTTCATTCCAGTGGCTTTTTTCTTTTGTTTCTCAGCTTTCTGCACATAATATCTTTGTACATAATTGTTTGTATTATGTAGGTTGTGAGCTCCTTGAGAGCAGGGACTTTATTTTTAATTCTTAATTTTTTTTTTGGTATGTATAGCATTTAGCACAGTCTCTTCTATATAGGAGTTACTTTATTAAATGTTTAATGACTGCTTCACTGACTTCCTCTCTGTGCTGGCTAAGATTGTTCCAAAAATCAAAACCAAAGTTGCCATGGAATAAGATTTTTACCTTTATTGAGGATTATAGTTGATGCTACTTGTTGGGAGAAATGCTAATTTTAGGAAGAACTCAATTGGAAAAAGATTCATAGAACAAGTTAAGAGCTGGAAAGAATCTTAAATGGCCTAAACTTCAGTGAGTGGAAGTTACAGTTGATTAGAATTGAAATTTTTGTAAATAGCAAAACAAACATAATAGTACTTCTTAAAAATCAGATCTTTCCTAAAGTAGAATTTCTTCACAGGAAGTAGTAGCTTCCCCTTTGCTTGAGATTATCAAAAAAAGACTAGATGATTATTTGGTATGTTGGAGAGGGAATTCTTGGGTAGACTGAATTAGATGGCAAATGCAACTCCTTCCACATTTGAGATAATTGTGAATCTGTAATTCTATAAACTACATCATCTCAAATCTTCTTCCCAAGATTTCATTTATGTTTTCTTGCCTTTTGTCATTTGGTCACTCTGCTCTGGACCATAACTATATGCTTCTACATTATGTTAAGTTTGGATAATGCTATCTCATTACTGTGATCTCTTCAAAGGATAAGAACAGCAGCATGCTAAATTCCCTCTATCTATGCTAAGCTTGTTTTGATAAACTTAAATACAATAACCTAAAGATTTAATTGCTATGGTTACTCTGAGTAACTTCAAGTACATAACCCAGTTGATAAAAAAGCTTTTGTTATGTCAATTGGGAAATAGTTAATTATATAGCTCTGTTCCTCAAAGAGATTACTTAAACTGTACTGTTATAAGCATTAAGATTCAACAGAAATTTGCTACAGTTGTCCACTTCATTTTTTCCTTACCAAAACTAGTTCATTTTTTTTTAAAGTTAACTTTCATTTCAAGTGATTCTGCATTCACATAGTCTCAGATGACTTTATTTTTCCTGTCTTCTATATACTGCTTAGATGACTGAAAGAAAGGAAGACACTAAAGCTGTGGAAAGATAGTCTCATACTATTAAAAAAATAAAAAGAAAAGGAAACTGAGAAAATACTATACTGAAACATATCTATTTTTCTATCTTTTCAAAAGTTCTAGAAAAAAAAAACTACATACATTGAGAGAAATTCTTGAAAGTTGAAAAGGAAAGAGACAGAATTTGACACATAATATTCTATAACAAGGAGCAAATATGACATGATAACAAGCTGGAGCCCGTCTTCAACAACGCCTCCTAGAAAGACATGTATTAGTTAAAATATGTATAAAAGATAATGAGGGGTTACAGTTTAACTATTAATCTGTAGACATTTATTTCTCATCATTGGAGAAAAGATTGTTTGAGCACAGAGGAAAAGACACCCTTCCTGACAGATATCATATGAGATATCTCATTTTGTGAAGAAACATTATAAAGAGAATTCTTGAAAAGGGCTTCAATCACCATCCAGAGAAAACTAATGACCCATGAACACCTTAAAAACCCATTTTCAACACTGAAGTAATTTTATTTCTTCCTAGATTCTTCTTCCCTCTCCCTAACTTTACCATTATTATCAAGGGTACCAGCTTCTTCCCACTCACCCAGTCTTAGAATTTTAAGATCATCTTTGATTCTTCACTCTCTCTTACTACATCCACATCCAATTAGCTTCAAAGTTCAATTGCTTAGACATTCTTATCTATCTCATACATACCCTCCTTATCTCTTTTAATACCCTGGGGCAGGCTCAAGTATGGTTTAATGCAATAGTCTGGTAATTGTTCTTCCAGATTCATTTCTACTCACCCCAATCCATTCATCTGTAAAATTTATCTTCAGGCAATATCATCCCCTCAGTTCAGTAAACTGCAGTGACTTCTGATTATTTCCAGGATCAATTTTAAATATTGTGTGGTTTCTAAGCCTTTCATAAACTGGCTTCTTAATATTTCAGTCTTCTTACACTTTACTCCCCTACCCTTAATCTGTAATCTAATGACATTACCCATGAAGCTTAATCTCCTCACTCTGGGCATTTTCACTGGCTGTTCCCATGCTTCTCCTTCCTCTCTCTCTTCAATTTTCCTAGCTTCCTTCAAATTTCAGTTTTAGTCCTACCTTTTGCTTGAAGCTTTTCCAAGTTTTCTGTAATTGTAATCTCTTTCTTCTCTTTCTTTCCCTGTCCTTGTGTCTCTGTTTTTGGGTCTGTCTGTCTGTCTCTGTCACTTTTTCCTCTGTGTGTGTCTTTCATTTTTGCAGTTGTTTGCATATCGTGTCCCAAATCCTACATTAAAATTTAAATTCAAGAGCAGAGACCACTTTCATCCTTGCTTTTTATTCCTAGCACTTATCACAATGCCTTGAATATTATAGGTACTTAATGAAAGTAAACTGACTCAAGTTAAGTTGAAATTGCTAGTTATACATAATAGATAGAAGGAGTACTGACTGTGATATTCTCCACTGATACATTGCTGAAATATTTAAATCTGGTTGTTTTGTTGTTCGGTCTTTTGGTCATTTCCAACTCTTTGTGATTGCATGGACCATGACAAGCCAGGCCTTTCTATTCTCCACTGTCTCTCAAAGTCCATTTACATTCATGTTCATTGCTTCATTTCATCCTCTGGTATCCCCTTTTCCTTTTTTCTCAAATTTCTCTATCATGAGTCCTTTTCACTGAGTTCTGTCTTCTCATTATGTAGCCAAAGTATTTAAGCTTCAGATTCAATATTTGACCTTCTTATGAAAAGCCTGAATTAATTTCTTTAAAAACTGATTAATTTGAACACTTTGCTATCCATGAGACTCTCAAAGGGCTTTCCTAGCACTGTAATTCAAAAGCATCAACACTGTGGCACTTAGATTTTCTGATAATTGTCAATACATTAGTAGACATCTTAAGATCTAAAACTGAGCAAACTATGCCCTAAGCTTGGCATAAGAACAATCTTCTGGATGATCTCAGCCACAGCAAAATCTCAGAATTGTTTCTGTTCACAAAGTCCTACTATGAATCAATTGTTACTATTAGCCCTAGTTATCAGGCTATAGCTTACAGTGAAGCCATTGGTATGACTATGAAGATTTTCACATACTGCTTTGGCCCTTTCCTTTTCTTTCTACCTCCACCATTATAAGTGGAACTCTGGCATCGTGTTCTTGCTTGCAAGCCATTTTGGTAAACGTGAAACTAAACTTCTGTTTGATTCTTGACTTTCCTGTTTCCAGCCTGCTTTGTTTGGCTCTGGCCACCCACATGCTAGAGGCTCATTCTGGTCCACTTGACATTAATTGGTTTCAGAAGTAGAATCAGACAGGGAACTCCTTGGAGTCTCTCAGCAAGACTAGGAGCCATGAGAAATGTATTTCTCTGGAGTCTGAAGCCAACACATCTAGTGAGTCCTCCATCCTTGTCCCCATTCCAATCTTTTGAATCTCTTCCTTGGTTGAGCTTAGTGTTGTTTGTGAGGAAAATTCTGGCACTTCCAACTGGATCCATTTCATCCTGGATCACTCTGGTATCGTATCCTTTGTTAACTGCACACCTCTTTTAAATTGGCTTCTCTGAGTGCCTTCACTCTTTTACTGCAAGTCACTGTTAAATTTGCAATTGTGTACGCCTGCATAACTTGTGTGCCTCATATGAACTGGTTCTTTTTGTAATCTGTCTTGTCCTTTTGATTGTGTTTATATTTTTGTAAAATGCAAAATTTTCCAGACATATTTATATTGTGAGCTAGATTCTATTATCCTGAAAGATTTAAAATTCAACCAGATAGAAAAACAACAAACAAACAAACAAAAAAAAAAAACAAAAAACAAAAAACAAAAAACACAACTTCTAAGGGCTATAACTGGAGTTTAGCACAGTGGGAAAAATTAATAAACTTTCTTAGTTGAAGTAGTTGTTTCTGTTAGCCGGATTAACATTTATTGCAAGATTTCTGTGGGAGTTCAGGTTAAAAGAAAAGAGAAAAAAAATACCTATAAAATACCTTCCTCCCTACTATTTCAGCTTTTGCCATAGTCAAATTGGAATTACAGAAAAAGTCATAGAACTGCTGAAAACTTCTGTTAGATAAAAGAGTTTTGAGATTAATCATTTTAAGTTTGCTGAAAAGAATTCCTGAGACTTTGGGGTAATTCTAGGAACTCACTCCTTTCTGAAATATTTTAAGTTTGGGGGTTTTTGTCTTTGGAATTTGTTTTAAAGCAAAACAAAGATTAAATCATATAAATGTTTAAAAAAATGGCAAGATTAATAGCTTCATTGTTCTAGGGCAAAGAAGGAAGCAACTAGTTTGGAAATGATGAAAAAATAGGTAAACAATTTGTACCTTATGGCAACATCTTATTAACCCTTCCTTAACTCCTCCAATTCAAGAAAACCACTTTTTTTTTTTCCCTATTAACTTCTTATCTCAGATAAGAATCTCAAATAAAGGTATTTAAAAATTCTGGGAAAATGTAGGAATTATGTTTTTCCATTCCAGCCATGCAACCTGAGGCAAGGTTGGGGATAGAAATTGGGGGGAGAAAAAGGGGAGAGGGCAAGGAGAGTGGCAGTGGGGTCCTTTTGTCTGTTATTATTGTATTTCTTTTTTTTTTTTTTT
>JAJPUD010001923.1:256494-292350 GCA_023553655.1 Myrmecobius fasciatus | reverse complement strand
ATTTGCATTTCTCTGATCAATAGTGACTTGGAGCACCTTTTCATGTGACCGGAAATAGTTTCAATTTCTTCACCTGAAAATTGTCTGTTCATATCTTTTGACCATTTGTCAATTGGAGAATGGCTTGAATTCTTATATATTTGAGTCAATTCTCTATATATTTTAGAAATGAGGCCTTTATCAGAACCTTTGGATGTAAAAATATTTTCCCAGTTTACTGCTACCCTTCTAATCTTGTCTGCATTCATTTTGTTTGTACAAAAACTTTTTAACTTGATATAGTCAAACTTATCTATTTTGTGATTAATGATGACCTCTAGTTCTTCTTTGGTCACAAATTCCTTCCCCCTCCACAGGTCTGAGAGGTAAACCATCCTACATTGTTCTAATTTGTTTATAATATCATTCTTTATGCCTGGATCATGAATCCATTTTGACCTTATCTTTGTATATGGTGTTAGGTGTGGGTCAATGCCTAATTTCTTCCAGACTAGTTTCCAATTATCCCAGCAGTTTTTGTCAAATAGTGAGTTTTTATCCCAAAAACTGGGGTCTTTGGGTTTATCAAACACTAGATTACAATTGTCATTGAGTATTTTGTCCTGTGAACCTAACCTATTCCACTGATCCACTACTCTATTTCTTATCCAGTACTAAATGGTTTTGGTGACCACTGCTTTATAATATAGTTTTAGATCTGGTGCAGCTAGGCCACCCTCATTTGCATTTTTTTCATTAATTCCCTTGAAATTCTTGACCTTTTGTTTTTCCAGATGAATTTTGTTGTTATTTTTTCTAGGTTGTTATTATTGTATTTCTAAATTTCCATAGGTGTTGAAATTTAAGAGACAATGTAACAGAAATGCTGTTAGAGAAAACAATTTTGTAAAGTCTGCTGTTACAGGATGTTACACATGAGTTAGGTTTTAAAAAAGAATGTGATCAATAAAAATTTGAAAACTGTTAAATATTTATTGAGATATATTTTGTTGTGAAGCAGATACTACTACTAATAACATGTAATAGCAAATTTTCATTTGAAATTTCTGGTTATTATGAAAGTATATAGGTTGGTTTAAAGGTGTAGCTTCAATATATCAATAAGAAGTCAACTATTGAATATTTGCTGTATGACTGAAACCCTACATATAGATAGTTTTAATTTATAGTAAAGAATTAATAAAGTATCAACTGTTAAGGAAACATCAGGAATGATATTCAAGGCCTAAGTCGTAGTTAGTAAGATTTTGTTATTTAAGTTAAAAATTTCTGGGACTATAATTTAATATTGTCATACCTGGAAAATTAGATAATCTATATGTGCTTTATAGCGATTCTTGACTAAGGATCTATATTATGCTACCTAGAAACTCAGATACAAAGATTGATAGTAGAAGTTTTCTCACAATTTTTAATCCATATGTTTTTTGACTCACTCATTAATTGATGAAAAAAAGTAGAATAGTCCTCCCCTCCTTCTGTTTTGCTGATTATATAAAAGTATCAGAGTTACATCATTGGTAAATAATTGACCAAGGAGATAAGATTTGGTGCAATTTATAGAAAGATAACTATGAGTCAGTATGACAAAGGACTATGTCCTGCCTTATGTATCTGTGTGACTTTGGGAATGTCACTTGATTTCTTAATGCCCTAAAAACAATATAAAATAATAAACTAAACAGAAATTGTCATTGAATTGATAAAATGAATTTTCTAACATATAATTTTCTAGAGGAATGAAATCACAGCTAATAACCAAAATTATATCCACTGAAACACAACTTCAGTGCTATTGTATAGTGCTTTTTTTTTTTTACCATTAATACTTTGATATTTTGATAGATCACTTATTACATTGATGTAGGCATTCCTAATTATTTCAATTGCAATCCATTTATGGCTTCTCATCCTTGCTTGTGTCCTCCCCTAAATGAGGAGAGCCTTCATTTTTCTGAGACCCTTCTTCTAATGCTCTTGCCCTACTACATAGAGTAATGGAGCATGCAGATTGTCCATTTGTTATCTCCTCCCCACTCTTGTCATATGACAGTCTCCTTGCTAGTCACATCCCCATTCTGGTCAAGAGCACTCTGATAAAACAATGCACAATTCATTCTTGTTCATGTTTTATGCATACTCACATCTCCCATTAACTCCCCTAATGTCCTTTGGATGATTTTTAATTTTTAATTCTTCAGAGGTAGTAATAATCTATGCTTTAACTCTACATTTTTGGAAGAAAGTCAATATTAAATAGATGTCAGTATTTCATGGTTTCCCAAAGGCAATCCAACCTTCTTTTCTTTTCTTTAATTCTAGGCCCAGCTCACTTTCTGTGTTTACCATGTATCTAGTTTATTTTGAATATAAACCCCCAACAAAAGTAAAATAAATTGAGACAATTCTTTTCCAATTGTATATTGCAAAACAGTGACACATGAAGGAGAAAATTCTTTTTGATCCTTCCTTTAAACAACTACTCTTTTCCATTTCTCTCTGAATCCTCAGAGAGATATTATACCTAGACTTTGAATGTACAAGCCTCTATCTTGTGGGTAAAAGTATCAATAAATAAATAGAAGCACATATTTTTAATTTCAAAATTTAAAGTTTTAAGAGCCTAGTTTTTTAGTTATTAAAATTAACAAAGTCATCAAATATTTTAGAAATGTCCCATTTGATTCTGCTTACAAAGGAAAAATAAGTTTTAAATGAAAAATAAGGCCAATGGTTTGACAGCACCCAAGGCAAAATACCAAGTTAACTCTAATTTCAAAAAAAGCCAACGAAAATAAAGTGTAAGAAACAAAATTCCAAGGAGAAAATGTCAAAGTTTTGCTCATATAACCTCTAGGAAAATTATTAATTACATGTTACAATACTGACAGTTATATGTACATTTAGAAATATTGTCATAAAATACTACAGATCTACATGTATCTGGTTGAGAGCAGAACATTACATCTTTGTAGTAAACTCAGATACTATTTTTGCAACCACATAAACCATGAACAGAAGTTTCATGATCTGATAGTGGACTATAGGGGGTGCCAAGATTGAATTATTCTGGGATGATTCAGAGGGTGTTGGAAAATCAAACAGCAGGACTTTAATATAACCTAAGACACAACTGAATGTCTGTCCAAAAGGGAACAGAGATCTGTGTCAGTTTATTTTTGTAAAGGGTATCCTACAAATGAGAAAAGTAATTATATATGTCCAAAAATCAGCACAGCAGCAGGAATCAGGATACAGGCTCTGTTACTAAAGATGGTTCAATCTGTACACTCAGAATTCCACAATTTGTGGGTTATTCTTATGTCCAATGTGCCTCTCTCTATCCTTTTCATTCCTGCACAGTTTTTGGCTGAAGGGTCTGGATAAATGCAAAGTATGAATGGATCAATTCTTCAAACACCATAGGAATCCAACTCTAAGTGTCTGTAGGAGTGTAACATAATTTATATCCAATGGATTACAGGAAGCCCTTAGGATTCAAGGATTCTCAGTTCATTATCTCAAATATTTACACTGGAGTACCACTTTTCCCAAGCAACTTGATAACACTTTGTTATTGAATTTTCATAATTCTTGTATATTCACTACATGACTTCATTTTTTCCAATATTTTTTCTCCTCTTCTATAAATACAATGATTATTTTTCCATCTCATCTTTCCCCTATGACCCTCACCTTGTCCTTCCTCAAGTTTTGTAAGCCTCATACTCAGTATACTGCACTTAGTGTCAAGAAATATTGATTGTAAATACTGGTTCTAGTACTTTCATACTCACTATATAAGAATGACTAAGTCACTTAACTTCTTTGAGTTTCAATTTTCTAATCAAAGAAATCAGGAAAATAGTAACTATTGTACCTAGCACCCAAAAGTTTTGTGAGACTCAAATGAGGTAATGTATTGAAAACCCTTGTTCAGACTTTAAAGTTCTATATAAATTCTAGTTATTGTTGCCATATTAGTGTGGATTATTATTTTCCCATTTAAGAAGCAACTTGATATTATCAAAGGAACATGCTATCCATCATGATTATCTTCTAGAATACTATCTCTCATCCTAGTTTGCAACTTGAAAGTTATCTTAAACTGTTATCATTCAATTTGCAATCACTTTGCAAATTTGAGGAGTCAGCCTCCATAATATTTCTTGTATTCTTCCTTTTCTTTTCATTGAAGTAATTAACATAATAGAATAGTTTGCATCTGTTACCCAAGATTAACACAGCTACCAAGTTTATAAGCTTTTTTGTAGACCCAAATCATGTCACTTAATTGCTCAAAAATCTTCTCTTTTTTGCCTCATGACTTTTCCAGACAATCTCCCTTAATCTGGATCAAGGCCAATCAGGTCTCCAAGTTTCAGATACTTTTCCAGTATTTTAGAGGATTTTTCCAAACCTTATCTAGCTTGAACTGCTAGTCCTTGCTTTCTGACTAGACTTTTTCAATTCATTCCTTTACTTCCTCCTGCCTGTTGTTAGGTAGGTCACCTCAACTTCATAGGACACCATATAACCACCTGCTATGAAGTGGGACCTCAACAAAAAGTCTTGAACACTTAATTGTTTGTCTCCTTCAACTGACTACCATGATGCTCTGCCTGCGTTTTCTCCAATAAAACTCAGTGTTTATCATATACCTACCCCCTCATATTCTTCCCAGTCCAGCATTTCTATTTATTCCATAGCTAGGGTACAAACACTATTCTCCATTTTCAACTTCAGCATCCCCAACTTCTACACCCCTCAACCCTAGTTGCCAAAGGCACTACCTAAATATCCAATTCTCTAGTAGAACATACACCTTAAGGCCAGGGGCTATGTTTTTAGTTAGTTAGTTTTTCTTTTCTTTGTAGCTAAAAGGCTCAGCACAATGACAAGCCCAAAACAAGCAATTAATAAATGCTCCTTGACTAGCTGATTGATCCCCCATTGCCTCTAGGATCTAATGAAGTTTCTTTGTTTTGCATCTGAACTTCAACTTTTGATTCTCACATGCATTTCCAGACATTTTATAGTATTCCTTTTCATATACTTTAATCTGTCCAATCTAGTCAACTTTTTTTTTTGGGGGGGTAAGGAGTAGGGAGAGGCAAAGGCAAGACAATCATGATGAAGTGACTTGCCCAGGGGTTTCACAGGTAGTAAATATCAAGTGTCTGATGACAGATTAGATTTCAGTTCCCTTGATTCCAGGACTGGTGCTCTACCTACCTTTCTGTCTAGCTGCCCCTACTAATTGTTTTTTTGAAGATGACCTTCTGTTTCTTATATAAAGTCTTACCAAAGGAAATCATCCATGCCCAGAATATATTCATGTATCCCTCCACTTCTCTTCTATTAATTTCTAATTTCCATTCCTTTCCCTCTTCTCCTGTTCCCTTTCCTTTCATGCCCTCCCCTCCCTTACCCTTCCTTTCCATTAACTCACCCTTCCTTCCCTTTTTTTATCTTCTTTCTCCTCCCTTCCCCTTCCCTTCCCTTTCTTCCTTTTCCCTTCCCTTTCTTTCCCTTCCCTTTCTTTCCCTTCTCTTTCCTTCCCTTTGTAAAATATTTTGTGGTAACCCTGATTATTGTTTATTCTCCAAATACTGTTTTTATATTCATTCTCCCTGTAACATGAAAGTTTGAAGAGGCACAGGGTTACGTATTTCTATTTTTTGCACCCCTACCACTTATTATGATGTCATAGAGACAGCGTTGAATATACTGATTACACATTAATATGTTTTTATATATATTTAGATTTAACACTAGCTTTTTTACCTTGGATTTTACAAGTGCCACATTACATGTTTCCTTTTAGTTAGTTGTTTTTTGTTTTGTTTTATTTTTTATTATCATCTTAAATCATCAGCAAATAAATCAAAATACCAAGAGGATAGATATAAAAAGAAATTAAAAACTTTGAAGTGCATTTTTTCAAAAATATATACAATATATAATTTAACAAGGTGATAAAGAGTTCTATTTGTAGCCATTTCTGTAGGTTTTTAAAATTGTTTTCTGTTCACTTAAAATATAATGCTATTATTTTTCTTTCTCTATATATGCACAGAGGCACTTATCATAACCCTGAACTTCCCCAAGCCTTTCTTTATAAGAAATGCTTATAGTAAAGTCCATCAACTCAATAAATTGGTCATTTCTAAAAATTCTTTTCTCATTTCATACTTTTAATGCATCACCTTTCTGACAAGATGTAGAAAGTGTACTTCCTCATCAGTCTTTTGAAGTCATGTTTTATCATTTTTTGTTTCAACCAAAATGAGAGCAAAAGAATGGAGCAATTCTGCTTTGAGCAATTAAACTTAACTCTGTCT
Organism: Myrmecobius fasciatus; assembly: GCA_023553655.1. Taxonomy (NCBI): domain Eukaryota; kingdom Metazoa; phylum Chordata; class Mammalia; order Dasyuromorphia; family Myrmecobiidae; genus Myrmecobius; species Myrmecobius fasciatus. The sequence continues at coordinate 286,006 of JAJPUD010001923.1, read as the reverse complement.
TCTTCCTTGGAATGTCCTGTCCTTTTTTCATCATTCATTACTTTCCAAAGCTTAACTCTACATTACTCCCCACACATGCCTTATCTATTCAGTCAAATGTTAAAGAATATTGTGAGAGAAAGTCAAAATCAGACTGGCCAAGTTGATTTTAAATGCATATCTCATATCAAATGTGATCCCACTGCTACAGAATGAAATCTTTTTATCCTTTCCTGATTCACTCTCTCTATGTCACTCTTCAGAAGAACTGTTCTAAATATTATTCTATCTCTTAAACCACTTTTGCCATCTCCATCCATTCTTCCTTAAGTAGGGGTTATACTCATGTTGCACCATTCCCACTTCTTCCCTCTCCTGAAAAAAGCAAAACAAACAAACAAGCAAACAAACAAACAAAAAAACAACCCTGAAATTATTGAAAGCTCTCTCTTCTCCCTAAATCAACACATTCAAACATATCAACATTAGCTCCCAGTTTTTACCCTTTTGTTCCAAGAAGAAGTTATCTCTTTGCCAAAGGCAACTTTTCTGAGTTTTCTATCCTGTACCTTCTTGTGTCTTCTAGGAGCTCATCTTTTTACCTCTGCATTTTCACTTCTCAATTTTGAATTCCTCTTTTTCTTTTGACTCCTTTTTTCTTCCTTGTAAGACTGTTGAGATCTCCTCTATCTTTTAAAAAACAAAACCAACAACAACCAACAATACAATTTTCACTTGCTCATGTATACATCCTATAATATTATTTGTCCAAGCTCGTCTCTAAGGCTAGTATGAAGTTCAAACTACTTATTGAAATTTTATGGCCTTATTACTTTGACTGTTTCCTTGTATGTATTCCCTGACTTCTTTGACAGGGTGTGTGTTTCTTTCTTCTTCACTCTAGCTATTAGACATACTGTCTTTATAATCATTATTTTCATAAGGACCTGTTTATTATTAAAGGAGAGAAGTGTTTTTGTGCACAGGAAGAAATTTATTATTAGTTATTGAACCGTGAAGAATTTTGCTGCTGCTATGGATGAACATTTTAATGCCAAATAGGATGTGTTAAAATAAATCACAAAAATAAATGTAGGAAGAAATATCTTTCAGATGACATCTGGACAATTTGAAGAGAAAATGGCCTGTGGTACAGACTTAAGGACTCAGATATGTTTGTTAACAATTCAGAAGGATGTTTTGCTTATTTGGAAATGGTTTTGTGTCATAAAGGAACAGAGAGAGATCATTTGTTTGTGTAAAAAGACAAATAGAAAAATTTGATTGTAAAGAAATACAGTTTCAAGGATAAAGAGGAAAAAGGACTTGATTTTTTAATTGAAAACTCGAGAACGCAATGTGGTTTATCCCTCTAAATTGCATCTATGTATTTATGTATATATATATACATAAATTCATACATAAGTATAATGCAATATGTATTTTTATGATTAAAGAGAAAAAAAATCATACAAAAATTTGGAAATTAAACTTTGACTTAAAAGGACTGTCAATTTTATTGATGAAATTTAGTAAATTATAAAATTATATGTAAAATGAATCACAGAGAGTCAGGATATTAATTTACATCAGAACTTCTCAAACTATTGGTCACAACCCCATTTTGGATGCACCATTGAAAGTGAGTTTTGTGAAAAATTTGGCAACAAGTAAAGGTATCAGAAATTCTGCCAAGATTTAATTCTTTATATGAAAATAAGCAAGCATATCCATTGCATTAGTATGCAAATTTATTTTCATCTTTAATAATTAGTAAAATTATATGTATACCAAAGATTTGTTTTAAAGTATATTTCTTTATGATTTACTATCAGTAAATATTTGATTTGTACACCTATTATATATACCTCTAAATTCAGGGATTGTGTAAAATTTTCTTGGGATAAAGGGGCCACATGTGGAAAAAAAGTTTAAGAAGCCCTGATTTATTTCACTGAGTGCAATTAACATCCCGAAAAGTGAAAGTAAGCAGTAGCAAGGACAAAGAACATGAGGGGCGAACAAAAGGTACTCCTTGGAGTTGGAGCAGTTAGAAGATGAAAGTTTTCTGATTGAGCAATCATTAAAAAGCTAACATCACCTTCCCAAATCTCTAGAAAAAGTGATTTCCTTTCAGAACCATTTAGAAGTGTAGTAAAGCAAAGTTGTTGCTCTCTGCTGTCACCTCTGGTCTGAAAAGGAAAAGTTGGGGGTGGGATTCACCCTTCCTTTGCTATCTTGGTAAGAGAAACTTGCTACTTTGAGCTCAGTTCTGATTGGGTAATGCAGCATTCAAGTGAATAAATTATTGATTGGATTTATCTGTATAGCCCAGAGGTAGCCAAGTGCTGATCTTTTCAGTTATTTATTTATTTTTTTTTTAGCTTAAGCAATTCTGTTTAGATTAAGACATAATAGTTTCTTAAAGGAAATGGCCAAATGAAAAGAACTTATAGATGCTATGTTCAAGTAGGGGGGAAAATATAAATCCCACTTGTAGAGTTGTAAGGATCAACAGTTAAGTAGTGAATAAAGAAGGTTTTTTTTTGTTTGTTTTTTTTTTTGTTTTTTTTTTAAATCTGTTTTTATTTGTTTTGGGGAGGGGATCTTCAGATATTTCTGATTGGATCAATAGCATGGTGTTTTTCTATTATAAAAAATTTTGAAAAAATTTAAAAGGTTCCTATAAATATTTATTCAATCTTTAAAATAGCTATTGTGTCCTTGTGGGAGAGTATGATAAGTTTATATGTGAACTTTTGTATATAACTATGTCATCGTTGCCTATCTCTGGGAACTTAGAACCATCAATATGAGAATAATTTTTTGGGAAAGGGCAGAAGAGAATGAAGCACAAATTTACTGAAAGCCTCCTAATATACCTGCCACTGTGCTAAGTACATTGTAAATATTTTCTCTTATAGGAAGAGAGAGCCCAATCCAGAGAAAGAATGAGAATGTTTATATCTTGTGTCTATATGGCATCAAATACCTGCAAGTAGATTTATAAAAATGGTTACCTAACTATATTTGTAAGCCCCACAGAAATGAAGTTTTCTGTGGTAGTGAATTATAGTAGAAAGAATCTTTGTTCAGAAGACAGGAAATTGGTTTCAAAATTCAACTTAGCTGCTTATGGTTTATGTGACTTTTAGACAGTCATGTATCTACTCTGTGCCCCAGTTTTGTCATTTGTAAAATGAATAGTTGAAATTGATGATTCCTTCAAATCTTCTTGCAATTTGGTAGTATGCCCAAAGGGCTATTAATGCATGTTCTTTCACCCAGTAACACTTCTACTAGATCTGTATCCTAAAGAAATCATAAGAAATTCAAAATTGAAGGAATGCCCATCAACTGTGGAATGACTAAATAAATTGTGTCATACGAATGTAATGAAACACTATTGTTCTATAAGAAATGATGAGCAGGCATATTTCAGAAAAAAACACAATGATTTACATGAACTGATGCTGAGTGAAGTGAGCAGAACCAGAAGAATATTGTACACAGTAACAACAACATTTTGGAATGATCAATTTTGATAGACTTTAACTCTTCTCAGAAATACAATCATCTAAGAAAATTTAAAAGACTCATGATGAAAAATGCTATCGACATCCAGAGACTTATGGAGTCTGAATGCAAATTGAAGCATGTTTCATGGCTTCTCACTTTTTGTTCTGATTTTTTTTTCAAATTATGATTAATGTGGAAATATATTTACTTTGTACATGTATAACACATATAAGATTGTTTGCCATCTTGGAGGGGAAGGAGAGAGAAAAAATGGAAACCAAAATCTTATAAAAGTAAATGTCAAAAATTAATAAATAAATGTTTTAAAAAAGAAAAGAAATTGATTCCCAAGATCCTCTCTTGCTTTAAATCCTATCTTAAAAAGGTACTCAGTTGCGCTAAGTTGTCAGGCAAGATTCAAAGGCTTCTCCAAAATTTGAATTAAAAATAAAAAAAAGTCATGAGGCAAATTAAGCAAGTGGATATAAAATAAGACCAAAATATTGGAGAGTAAAACAAGATAGAAAAAATGAATCAAAAAGATCCACAGAATTCAGGAAATCAATCTTTATTTTTTTTTCTTTTGTCTTTTTTTTTCTTTTTTTAAATCATCAGACTCACAAGCATTTATTAAATGCCTGTTATGTACTGTGCTAACAAGACACAGATTAGGACCATACAAGATTTTTTGGCCCACGTGGCCATAAAGATTATGTTGTTCTTTGCCCTCTGGATATCAATATGGGGAGGGGGGTAGTTCTTGTCCCCAGAGAGATGGCATATAGACTGCAACCAGTTTCCATATTGCACTAGGATGTGGAGAAGCCTCAGAAGGAATGAAAAAGTAAGCAAAGTTTGAAATGAGCTTAGGAAGAAAGAAACACCGCTGAAACTCAGGGCTCCCCAAATAATGATGAAACTTTGTGTGTGTGTGTGTGTGTTTGTGAGAGAGACAGAGACAGAGACAGAGAGACAGAGAGAGAGATAGAAACAGAGAGACAGACATAGAGATAGAGACAGAGACAGAGAGAGATAGAGACACAGAGATGGAGACCTGAAATTCATTATTTGTACTCAGACTTGGACAGTTGAAAAGAATTTTGCAGGTCATCAAGAATATATAAGACAGACCATAGAGCTTCAGGAACTTATAAAACTTTGTCTAAGTTATACAGAATCTAAGTGCACAAGGTAGGATTTGAAGCTAAATCATGTTGAGTCCTGTGATAGTATAATTTCCACTCATTGTCCCATACTGCTAGTGTGGGTGATCATTAAGAAAGATTGAAGAATCCAGAGTTACAAGAATGGGGATATAGCCTGGCTGGGATATTTCCTAAGCGTGTGACCATTATACTGATCCCTCTTTGGGGTAAAATGATCATCATATTAGCTTTCCTAAGGATATCATTAGACCAAAGGAAATGATAAATTCTATAAATGCCAGCTGTCCTTATGAACACCCCTATGAGTCCACCTTGAGTTGTCTTGAAATCACTTCTAGACACTGAGAGTTTGTAGCTAGAAAAGTTTCCAGCAGAGACCTAGTGATGAATTCTATTTGAGTTGATAGTGTGAGGGCACTTTAGCTAGTTCCTTGTGGTTTAGAGCCAGGAGGTGGCTTCAAAAATTGGGTTCAACTTGACTTTGTAGTTGATAATGATATACTTTCTCTCTGTGAGGTTCAGTTATTTTTTTCTTCTGTTTTTCTTTGTATCCCCAGAATTTAGCACAGTGACTGAAAAATAATAGCTGCCTAGTAAGTTCTTGTAGGCTGATTCTCTAAAATGGGGATAATAATCAAGACACTGTAACTCCTAGAGAACTGTTGGGAAGACAATGTTTGTTTCCACATTAAAGCCAAAAGGAATTGGAGTTGCTGTTGGAACTTCTCCTTTCCTTCTCTATCTCCATCTTGGGTATTGCGGGGTCTTCAAGTCTCCTGCCATTGTCATTTAGTATTTGATGCCATCCAGAGTTATTTGTAAACTAGACACTTTGGGTACCTTTTAAGGAAGATCTAGTGCTTCTTTTCTACTTTTCTCATTCAGAGTATTGACAACATTTCTGTTCTCTGGCTAATTATAGTAAAGCTTTTTTCTAGTAGTATTAGTAGTGGCGGTAGCTTCAGTACTAATAGCAATAGCAGTAGCAATAGCAGCAGCAACAATACCAATGGTAGTAGCCGCAGAAGCAGCAGCAGTAGCAGAAATAGTAATTGTAGCTGCTGCAGTAGTTAGTAGTAGCAGAAATATTAATTGTAGCTGCTGCAGTAGTAGTAGTAGTAGTGGTATCAGCAGTAGCAATAGTAGCAACAGCAGCTGGAGGAGGAGAAGTAACAATAGAAGGAGTTGCATAAGTAATAGTAGTAGCAGGGATAGCAGCAGTAATAGTGGCAATAGTAATGGCTACAACAGCAGCAGTAGTAGGAGTAGCAGCAGCAACATGAAAAATAATAGTAGTAGCCACAGCACCAGTAGCTGTGTTTTTCTGTCACTTCAAGACTTAAAATGTACTGTTTGCCTTATTTTGAAAGCATCATTGCCTTCAATTTTTGTTGCCTCTCAATTTTTAAATTCTTGTGACACTGGTTAAATGATCATAATACCTCACTTGAGTTGGCTCAAAGTTGAGGAGACTCCCACACATCTCATACATGACCTTGTAAATTAAGCACAGAATGAGAAATACTGGCAAGTATAGATAATCTCTTATCTTAATTCTTTGATAAAACACATTGCAGGTTTGCATTTACAATGGAAGCTTGCATGTTTCAAAACAGAAAGGTAGGAAAGGTAATTATTTAACCTAAGGTGACTACAAATTTTTCATGGCTAGAAATACAGAGAAAATAAGTCAAATAAAAACACTATTTGTGAAATGCATTTACTTTTTTGCTAACATGCATTCATATTTACAAAAATCTAGAGTTCTTTTTAATTTTATACTAAACACTGTGTCTTCTATTCAAGACATGTATACTTAGACAAAGCAAGAATCAAATTAAGAAATGTCCCTTACTTATTTGAACTGCAGCATGAAAAAAAAGTTTTTGATATTTCCTTTATTTTAACCTTTCTTTTGCAACCTCGTGACCAAACTATTTGTTATGAATCTTTCTGCATTTAATTAGGAGGTTCCTTGGAAAATAAATCTGTAATACACCATCCATACTTAAAGTTATTCCAGATTGAAATCAGCAATAGCAACAGCAACAGCAATAGCAACAACAACAACAACAACAACAAAACAACTTCGAACTGATCATTGAAGGTTCTTGTGTGAAGCACTCTGCCTCTGTCTCTGTATTTGTCCTTGTCTCTGTCTCTATCTGTCTCTCTGTCTTTGTTTATCTTTGTCTTTGTCTGACTATCTCTCTCTCTCAATCAGTCCCCTTTATACTGTGATAAGGCAACTTACAAAGAATTTTGTAGAGGTTGTCATCAGACATGTATATGATCAACCATAAACAAAAATCTTTTTTCAGAAGTCATGAGTACAAGAAAATTAGTATACAAGACACATGCTCCACTGGTATCCCAACAAAACAAAGGAATTTAGAGAACTCCTAGAATTTTGAGTAGAGCCCTGTGGAAGACTTAAGAGAAGTCATGAATAATAATTGCATGAGATAAGGAGGAAGGATAGGGTTACTCTTTACCATGGGAGAGGGGATGCATAATCAATATCACCACTGAAATTTGGATGACTCTTTAATGTTTGTAAAGCTCTTTATATTGTTTCATTTGGAACTTACTCTAAGACAGTGAAGGAAGTGTTATAGGTTTCATTATCCTTATTTTATTACTAGGGAAACTGAGATTGAAAGTGTATATGATATCTTCATGGTTCCAAAGCCAGTAAGTGTAAGGGCTAGAATTTCTAATTGTCTCCCTAATTCCAACATGTTAAGCACTATGTTAAGTGACAAAGATAATCCTTGCTCCCAAGGAATTCACAGACTCTACTGGGGAGAAAACAAGTTAACAACTGTGTACAAGTAAAATATAAACAGTTAAAAATGAGGGTCATCTAAGAGAGAAGGCATTAAGACTGAGGATTAGGAAAAACTTCCTAAAAAGGATGGAAATTTAGCTGAAACTTGAAGGAAGCCAAAAAAAATCAGGCTACAGATATAAGAAGAGAACATTCTAGGCATGCTAGTAAACAGATAAAAAAGCCAGGAGATAGAGTATCTTGTTCAAGGAATAGCAAATACAGTATTCCTGGGTCAGAGTTCACAAGAGAATAAGGCCAAAAAGACTAGAAAAATATAAAAGGACAACATTAGTAAACAACAGGCATATAGATAGTTACAGTGTCAGCAGAGAGATGGGATATATATGAGAGGTATTTTGAAGGTGACACTTCATAACTGATTGGATATGGGGGTAAGGGGATGAGAGAGAGAATGAGGAACTCTGGGTGAAACCTGTTTGTAAGCCTTGGTGACTGAGAAGCATGTGGTTCTATAGTCTTGGATATCTTGAGTTTAAGATGTCTTTGGACATCCACTTTAAGATACCTAAAAGACTCCTGGAGATGTGAGAGGAGTGGCCAGAGGAAAGGTTAGGAATGTTGAAGGAAGTTTTAAGAGTCATTTGCATAGATAAAATAATAGAAATCTTGGAAACTTAAGAAATTCTCCCCAGTGAAATACTGCACTACACTGTCCTACTACTGTTTTATGGTACTACTTCTGAAACACAACACTCTCTCTTTTCATTAAAGATACTATGGTGTTCAACAATTATCTATCATAAATTTTCAATGCACACATCAATAATTCAGATAAAATGTTATTTTTGCCTAAAATATCCTGAAAACTAATTTTAAAAGTTTTATAATTTGCATTATTTGAATGATTCTTTCATTTCTTTTATTTAATTTCAGCAATCAACTGAATCTTTGTTTAGTGATTTCTTTTCAAAACATCAAAATCTCTATTATGTGTCTTAGAGATATAATTTTCTACCTAATAATAAGCTATTGAAAAAAAAATTCTGTTCTTTTCAATACATTCACAAATACTAATAACTTTGTGGGATTAATTATATTGACATACTTTTCTTAATCATTTTTCTAAATTGATTCATTAAATAAAGCTGCTAAATCAGCAACAATTTCTGGGAAGTATAGTACTACTGAATTTAAAAATAAACATCCATTTTTAAAATTTCCCTCATACCAGTCTGCCAAGCTTTCTTTTCTGTGTCTATTTAAATATTTACCGCACATCAGTTATCATCTCTTCCATCAAGCTCTCATTTATTACTTCAGTGGAAGATGTTTTCTCTCTTCTCAGATTTTCCTGCAGTGCTTCAACTCCTTTGCTCCTCTCATATGCTTCCTTTGTAGAGTACTACATATTTTATCACCCAAGTATATTTTAATGTATTTAGTAATTTGTCATATTTTTACTATTACTTAGCTCAGAAATTTACACACAATTAATTATTGAATTAATTTGGTTATTGAAAACTTCATCCATTTAGCCATTCAGTAGTGGCTTATTCAATATCAACTATAAAAGTTGAGGAAAAGGGTGAGAACAAAGATTTGTAAGTAGAACATCTCTAAGATTGTAAGAATTTTTAAGTAGAGCCTCTGAACTCAAAGAATTTATATTTTGGAAAAAAAACAGATTGTTTATTCAAAATATATGGCTCTGTAGCTATAAACTTTTTTTTTTCAAATTAAAACTTTATTTAAAGGATATAAGATGGGCATTTTCTGCTTTTAAAATACCTTGGAAACCATAAATTTCTCTGATAAAGGTCTGCTTTCTCAAATCTATAGGTAAAAGAGTAAAATGTATAAAAATAAGAGACATTCTTCAGTTGCTAAGTGGTCAAAAATATTAATAGCCAGTTTTCAAAAGAAGAAATCTAGGCTTCAATAGTTATATGAAAAATGCCCTAAATCACTATTGATTAGAAAAAAATCAAATTAAAAATTGAAACATCTCTAAAGTAGCACCTTGCATTTTTCAGGTTGATAATGTGACACAGAAGGGAAAAGACAAATGCTGGTGAGAATATGGAAAAATAGGGACATGAATACATGGTTAGTGGAGTTATGAACTGGCCCATTCTAGACCACAATTGCTTTATTTCTTCTCTTTAGAATATAAATCTTGGAATAATATTGCACAATTCTGGAATCACTTGATTCCATTCCAATTTCATATACATTCATATAATCATCTATGATTCTGATGTTCCTTCTAACATGAAAATTCTGTGACTGAGTTTGCTTAATATACTGTTTATTCACATGTTAGAAATAGTGCTGACATTTGGGTCAGAGAAGCCAAATTCAAAAAAAATACAAAATAAAACTCTAACGTTTCCCACTTTACCTTCTACATTACCTGTAATTAGGAAAAATAAATCCCAGGTTGCTGTAATAAAGCTCTTCAGGAATGCTATAAAGTTTGCCAAACATCAATCTTACATAAAATCACGTTTCCTGTTCATGGCATGTTTATTTAAAAGAAATGTTCCTGTTTTTTCCTGTACCTTACAGTAGAAATTATGATATATTTGGAGTCAAAGGATAATTGTTCAAACCTCAGCTCTGGCCCTTGTTAGCTATATGACTTTGAACAAATTTCAGTCTCTCTGGGACTCAGTTTCTACATCTGTAAAATAAAGGAGTTAAACTAGATCACCTAATTTCTCTTCTAAATCTAAATAAATGATGATATGATACCACGGTCTATTAGATGAAAGGGTTTGATGAGATAGATGGTCTCTGAGTTCTCTTCTAAATCTAAATTTATGATTATCACCACAACTATGAAATGTGGGGTTTGTGAAGCCTGAGGGCTTAGGGAGAAAATCTGTTATATAGAACTAAAATGGAGCTATTCAATTGTCTAAATTGATTTTGGAACAATAGAAATTAGTGAAAGAGCCAAGAATTCAAATCATGCATGAACTAACAGGTATGTATTCTTAGAGCAGAGAAAATGGTTATTTTTTTCATATTTAACAGCACGTTGCTACCAAGAGTGTCAAATATACTGCATAATTCCACTGAGCTCTTTTCAGAGACAGAGAAGCCCTTCTGGCCAGAATCCCTCTCGTCTACTTTCAGGGCTTTTCATTATCACGCTGTGAGTTCCTCCCAGTGCAACAAGTATAACATTGGATTGACAGTTATTTGTGTGGAGGAAGGCATCCTGACAAGGCAAGGCTGATTTCATCTCTAATCCTGAAGAACAGCCTGCCACCATAGTGCTACTGGACAGATGCATGCAATCTGAAACTCCCTCTTTGTTTCAAGTCACGTTTAGCTGTAGAGTAACAATGAAGTCTCTTGTAATTGAAATATTTATTTGGAAAAGAGATATTTTTCTAATGGTGAGATGTTATATCAATAGTTATGACAAAGCTATCCAGGCAACATTCCAGTGGACTGCATCTGGCTTATTAATGAAACCTAAAAAGTTATCAACAATGGAATAATTTGGGTAATACAAATGGAGGAAAACAGCTTCTCCAGTTTTTGACTATAAAGCACTCTAGGAAGTATGTAGCACTCTAGGGAGATTTTATATGTGTGTGTGTGTGTGTGTGTGTGTGTGTGTGTGTGTGTGTATTTGCCACAGTAACGGCTATACTATTATTAGTGTATTTGATGTATTATGTAAAAATTATTCTAATATAATTTGATGGTTAATTTGCAAAAGCTCTATGTTAATAACACTTACACAATCAAAGTAACAGAGAGATTAATGTTTTAACAATTGTCAGAATTACCTGAAAATAAGATTGTAATGAACATTGTTGTGAGTAAAGAGATGTTAAAAGGATGAGTTTTTCCTTTTCTTTTTAACATTTTTCCATATTTAACACCAATATTTCTTTCAATGATGGTATATTAAAAACTTAGATCAGTTCCTGCAAAATATCTATCCCAAGAAGTCATATATAGCAACAACAGCAAAATCACTAATTAATCTCTTTCATTTTGCTGACTCGTGTGGGTCCAGAAGGTTTCACTCAAAGATCATTTGTTGTTCTTCAAGGCAACAAAAATTAGAACTGCTGTAATATCTAGCCTGGAACTTGGACTCTGGAATTTAGGACATCAGAATGCACTCTTGGAAACTTTTTGAACTCCCTAGATTTTGAGTTTGTATTTTTTTCATGGAGAATAGAACAGTGGGAATGAGATAGCTCCTTGGGAGCTGTATGACCTCAGAAGGGAAGAAGTCCCTGAAGCTCTTCCCCTTTTTCCATTCCATATTATTCCATTCCATTCTATTCTATTCCATTCCATTGTACAAGTAGGGTCACTGAGATCTCCTAGATATGAAGCAACAAACTTTGTGTGATTCCAAAGCCAATCAGAGAACCTCTCTTTCACTAGATGGTTCACTAATGATAATCACTTAGCAAATATCTCTGATTGCCCCACAGTCTCCCCAAGGCATATTTTCATAACATTCCGATTTTCCAAAGAAGCTATCTCCCTAACATCTTTTTCAAGGAAAGATTGCATCAGCTGAGCAAGTTGATATACCAGACCGCCATTACATGAGATTTTTTTTAGACATTACCACTATAGTAATTGCCTTTGATATACTATGCACATATTTTACAGAAGTCTCTTTTTCGTTGCATATTTTTAATTGGTGGATAATATAGGAAGGAGAACAAATACATTTTTGTTGATTTTTGAAAATTGCCTACTAAGGTTGTGATATATAAAATTTATTGGACTAGCTAAGATTCTTAAGAGAAAAATCATATATAGCAAATAGAACAATTCTGGTGAACATATACATTTAATTAAAATAATAAATAGTGGGTCAAAAAATTGTCTCAAATGTCAGGATAATAAATAGCATTGACAAGTGTCACTTTGCTTTTTCAGGATGACCATTTATCTTCCTGTTATGTATAGGAGAAAGAACAGTAGGATAAAAATGATATTAAATTGGAAATCATTATACCTGGTTACTAATCTTTTGTATAAAATGAAAAAAAAATATTATTTCTATGCAAATAACTTCATCTTCTTGAGATTCAATTTCTTGGTTGGTAAAATGACATTCTAAGATTTCTTGATCTGTGATTCTAACACTATCTAGGTAAAAGAGAAGGCTCCACAGTTTGGATATTATGTCCTAGACAAAATAGTCCATGATTATCCTATTTTGTAGTTTGTTCCATTTATTAAAATGAATTAATTTATCTTATACTTTTTTATATACATGCTATATCTTCACTCATATCCAAGAAAGATAAAATTAACATTTTTCTGGCCCACACCTCACCTCTTCCACACAGGGAAACAATTCTAGCAGAGAAGGGGACAGCTCTTCCCCACTACCTTCCAATCAACTATCCCTTACAGAGAGGCAAGAGGGCAAGAACTGAAGCAGCAAGAAGCCCTCAAGAAGAGACAGGATGCAGCATATGCCAGGCAAATCATATCATCACTATCACTTTGACTACCACCTCTCCTCAGACCCTGATGGAAACATCCCACATCCCTGAATCCAAGCTTCGTGGGAATAATAGGGTCCTCCAGACCCCCACACCTGCTCTCAGTGTAGCTTCCACAGCCATTACTGAAGAGTAAAATCATTGAAGAGAAGGGAAATGTCATTGTCAATACAACCAGCAAAAACTACTGATAACTATCTCCTACAGATACTGTCAGCAACCTTCCAACCCCAGTTCTGGAAGCCCATCCCTCAAATTCATATATCACATTGGGCAGCAGCTCCTGTGAAAAAGGGGGCAACCATTCCAACGAGCTGCAAATGAACTGCCAGTCGCAAGACAGGAAAGCTAGATTAGCTGAAGTCTTACAGGAGAAATAAGAAGTGGCATGTGCCAGGGAAGTCAAACTACCACCAGTACCTTACCTCTATTTTTTCTCAGACTCCAATGGAGACAGTCCAGGAAGAGAAAGGAAAAAGCAAGGGAACTAACATTTATTGAACACTTCTATGTTCTAGACATTGTGCTAAACACTTTGCAAATTTGTGCCTTTGAAATAGCACTTTTGTGGGCAAGTGACAATAGTTATCTGCCTGGGATCAAAACCTATGGAGATGCAGCTCATCACTCACTCTTTCACATATTACAGTCACATCTGTTGAGACAGAGTAAAGAAAATTATTGTTCCTAAAGCCCTTTGCATGGGAAAATCATAAAGAGATGAACCTATTAGTTGCACTGGTATAGAAGAAGAGACATTACTATCTGATTTGCTGATGTATCCAAAGGACCACAGGACTTTTCTAGCTGACTTGTAGTTGAAGTCTTCCATATATGTTGTCTATTTTTCTCCTACAATGTGAGCTTCTTGAGAGCAAGGACCATCTTACTTTTCCATTTGTACCACAGAGTTTTAGTGCAATGCTTTGCATGCAATGAGTTCATAATGAATACTTTATTCATTCATTTCTTGAGGTCAGGAATCCCCCTTCCCTCCACAGCAAGATATCTTGCCCAAAATGATAGATATTTGCTGAACCTGTGATTTCTATGATATAGGGATCACATAGATGAAAAATTAAATGTCAATGAAAGTTGTCACCTTCTTTTCAATCTTAGTTTTTAAAAAGTTGTCCAGAGTACTCAGAAATTAAAGGATTTGACCAAGATAATATAATTTGTATGTGTGAGGAAGTATTTGAACCCAAATTTTCTTGATTCCAAGGATAGCTCTATAACCACTACATCATATTGCTTCTCTTACTATGCTGACTCATAGTAGATTCTTAAAAAGGTTTTGTTGAATTTAATTTAATAAACATTCTTCCTTTCCATATTCTCCTTAAGTTTTTGTTTGCCTGTTTATTTGAGGGGAAGTGTGGGCATAGTTCCCTGACAACTGGCTCTTTGAGAAGATTGATATTGTCTGGGAAATATGCTGCCAACCATTTTATTTTGTTTTGTTTTGTTCTACTGGTCCCTAGTTGTAAGCAGGATGATGTTAATAGTTTTCTCCAAAAGATTGCATGCAAACATGAAAACCAGAGTTGGCAGTAGGACCTGATTAAAATCTGTGTTTTCTTTGGTTTATGCTTCAAAATGGGATTGGTGGTATTTCAAGTCCTCCTAATTGGTCATGTAGAATTTATTTCCAAGAATGGATTTTTTCCCACTTTCTATATTTATTACTTGTATTACTTCCATTTCATCCAGAAAATAGAAGGTTGGCTCACTCTCACAGGGTTAGCAAACAATTCAACCAATCTTGATGTGTTTGCAATAAACAAAATGAAGCCAGATTCCTTCCAACAACAAATAATTCAATCGTCATCCTCACATTTTAAAGAAATATTTTAAATTAATTATTTATTTTTAATTAAATTATTTTTAATTTTTAAAATTTTTACTTTCAGAATAGTTTTCCACATTCAATTTTGCAAAACCTTGTGCTCCAAATTTTCTTCTCCCTCCTTCCTTCCTTCCCAACCCTTTCTCCTACACATCAAGCAGTCCAATATATGCCAAACATGGGCAATTTTTTCACATACCTTTCTAAAATTATCATGTTGCACAAGAAAAATCACATCAAAAAGTTAAAAAATGAGAAAAAAAAGCAAAATTCAAGGACAAAATAACAAAAAAGTGAAATTACTATGTCGTGATCCACATTCAATCCCCACAGTCCTCCCTCTGGGTACAGATGGCTCTCTCCATCACAAGAGCATTGGAACTGGCCTGAATTACCTCATAAAACAAGATTTTAAGTAAAATTATTTATACACACATACATACTACATTTACATAATTTTAAAAACCACTAGTATCTTTTCCCCTTTTCAGTCAAAAGGGGAAAAAATAACATTATTTAAGATATGTAGAATAACAATATTATAGATTTAACCAAAGTTACAATGAAAAGAAGTAATCTAGAAAATCTGAATCTGCCAAATGACACTATCCAAATCAGATATGATTTTTATCAATGGGAAAAATCTTTAAGAAGATTCTTTGCCATCTATTTTTCTTCTGCAGCCTGTAGAACACTGGGACATTCCATTTCACTTGCAATGGAAATTCCTTGTATTAGCATGGGTTCTACTTTAAGAGCAGGGACTACCTTGCTTTTCTTTTAGTAATCTGAGTACTTGGTCTGAGTACTTGGTACATTGTAAAATTGGAAGAGTTCAAAAATACTTTTTTATTTTCCATTAATACAGGAATGGGGAATGTGTGATATGTGGGCCATATAAAGCCCACAAAATCATTTGGTCTGGCACTACCAAGGCAGCTTGATGATGATGAACTAGCTGAAAGCTAGGTATACCACTTTCCTACTGCTTGACTTCTACAAGTTGATAATTTTCTATCATGTTATAAATATCCAAATAACATTTGGCATCAATCCACTAATTAATTGCTTCATTATCTTTTAGGTGAATGACCATTTTTATTCTTATCCACTATAGAAATGAGTAAATCATACATTTTGGAATGTTATATTAACACATTCAAGTCATTAAGATATTACTAGAAAATACTAGTATTTCTAGATCTAAGATCTTAGAGTTTACAAAAAAGATATAATCAAGAAGAAATAGAAAAAGGAGAAGAAACCCAAAACTGAAAAAAATGTGAAGGGGATGAGTAGAATTAATGGAGTAGGGGCAGCTAGGTGGCACAGTGGATAGAGCACCAGCCCTGAAGTCAGGAGGACCTGAGTTCAAATTCTGGTCTCAGACAGTTAACATTCCCTAGCTGTGTGACCCTGGGCAAGTCACTTAACCACAATTGCCTCAGCAAAAACAAACAAAGAATTAATGTAGTAGACGATATTGTAGTTGTCCCTAAACTGCATACTTATATTTTTGTTTATTTTTTGCATATATATAAATATATAGAGACATATATATGAATACATATGTATATATATATATCAAAGAAAAAGAGAGAAGAGATATATGAAAGTCAAACAGAATTTATACTGATATTCATAACATATAAAGAATGACTGAAGGGCCTGAGTATGTGAATTCTGAAAAAGAGAAATTCCATTTGAGACACAATTGCTACTGACAAGTTTCAATATTTATCTGACAAAATAGGGCTGAGACTTTTTCTGTTTTGCCCCTTGAGTTTAGGACCATATCTAGGAATATATGTTATCAAAACCAATTCTAAACTTTAATTAAATTCTATTCAGCACTCATCTATTAAGTATCTACTGTGTGCCAGTGATTGCTTTAGGAAGTAAGTATGTAAAATCAGAAAGGGAATTGTCCCTGCCCTCCAGAAGATTACTTTCTATTGAAAAGAAGTTATATAAATGCAAAATTCAACATAGCATTGTTTTAGGGAAGGGATAGCATTAAGAATTTGAAATTCGGGGGGGGGGGTAAAGAAAACCTTTTTTATGCTTGATTTGAGAAAGAAAACTTCCTAATGGTAAGGTCTATCCAAATGTGAAATTGATTGTCTCTGGTGGTTATGGATTCCCCAATAATGGAGTCCCAAGAAAAGACAGATGGACATTTCCTGTGCTTGTTAAACAGGGTTCTCATTCTCAGGTAGAACCTGGATTAGGTGGCCATTGATATACCTCCAAATTCTGAAATTCTATAATTTTATGTCATTTGTATGAATACAATTCATATGTTGTATAACTATGTGCAGATATGCTTACCTCTTGATCAACTTTCATTACGAAATTTTCAAATAAATATCTACATGCAAATACATAGAACATCATGATATCGTAGTTGGAGTGCTGGTCTTAGATCCATGAAAGACCAGGTTCAAATCCTTTTCCTGATACTTGGTAATTACATGACTGTTGGCAATTCACTAAACTTCAGAGTGTCTTTGGTAATTCCCAATGATTTACTTATTAAATCATGGGTAGTTGAGACTTGCATTGGTGAAGAGATTTGCCACAACTGGATTTTCTCATTGGATTTTCTCTGTATTTACATATCATGGAAACAATCACTTTGTGTTCAAAAGATTTTGTGTGTGTTTGAAGTGATAAGGCAAGTTTGCAATTAATTTAGGATTTGTATATAGTTGAATAAAATATTTCAAGCCAGTTAAACACTTTGTATCTTAACAAGTTGGTCCTGCCATCTGAAAGATAGACTGAAATACCTAGGCTCTCTATAATCCTGTCTTTAGACATGTGACTAGGAAATATATTAATGATTCATGTCTCCAGGTACAAGAAAAACTAGTGCTATACCAATAGGATCAGGAATTGGGATCCCAATTTTGTGCCTAGAAATATAATCTCCATCCCCACCCCCTTTCTCTCAGCCTTAAGATTTGGAATAAATGCATGTCACAACTAGCTGGATCAAGTCAGGAGGAGGGAATATAAATCACTAATTCCTATATATTCTCCACATTTCTTTTCTTTTCTTTTTTTTTTTAATTTCAGCATTCCAGTCATCCAAATAAACATCCCTCAAAACAAAAACAAAAACAGCAATGGCAACAATAGAATTATAGTTTGTTGCTTGCCACTTCAGCTTTCAATTCTTCATTCTCCCTGGAAAGTAGGTAATGTCATTACCACTGATTCTACGTGCTCCAGCTCCTAGTGGCTAGCAGGAAGCACTATAAATATCTTCCCAGAATACTCTCTCATTTATGTAGAATTCCATTTAAATCTTGCCTTAAATACAAAGCTTTTCAAGAGTAAATGTTGAAAATTATCTTTGCATGCATTTCAGAAAAGAAAAATTATTACTAAAAAAGCATAAAAATAAAAAAAATAAATAAAATTGAAAAAATAAATCTTCCCTTAATTAGAAACAATGTGGATGTAAAGGGAAAAATTGAAGATGTTGTAAGTCCCTGTAAATAGTCTTCATTCATCTACATAGACCTAGAAACATATATTATATTTTTCAGGATGATACTATAGAAAGAACACAAGATTTGAAGAATCAAAACCTAGGATTAAATCTTGGGTCTGTCATTACCAGTGAGGGCAAGTCACTTAAGCTCTTTCAGTTTTAATTTTCTCATATATAAAATTAGAGGTTTGAACTGGTGACATTTGTGGTCAGTTCCAGCCCTTAGTTTATGAAGCTACATGAAGACATTCTTGACCCTTGCAACTCTTAGAATTCTCCCTTCAAAAACTGCCTTACATTCATTCATTTTAAAATGTATTCTGTATGTTTGTACATCTTATGTGAGCATTAGGACAGATTATCATTTATGTCAGAGATAATTTCACATTTCTCTCTGTATTCTAGTTCTATGCACAGTCCTTGGCATAGTACCTAGGGGAAATAGTTATTAAATGTTTGTTGAGCGGTTGTGTATCCTATGATCAGCTGATACAAGCATGTTTTTTTTTTAAAAGCTTTTTATCTTCAAAACATATGCATAGATTTTAACATTCACCTTTGTAAAACCTATGTTCCAATTTTTTTCTTCCTCCCTTCCCCAACCCCCTAGACAGCAAGTAACCCAATATATGTTTAAACACGTGTAATTATTCTATACATATTTCACATTTATCATGCTACACAAGAAAAATCAGGTCAAAAATGGAAAACAAAATAGAAAGAAAACAAAATGCAGGCAAACAACAACAAAAATAGAAAATACTATGATATGATCCATACTCAGTCCCCACCATCCTTTCTCTGGGAGCAGATGGCTGTCTTGATCACTAGTCTATTGCAACTGGCCTGAATCACCTCACTGTACAAGTGTGTCAAATTCTCTTTATATCAATGAGAAAATTACCTGGATATTTGCTAACTCTTTCATTTTTTGTAGTTTTGGAAATAACTATTTTCCCCTAAGGACATTGGTATATCAATCAAGTACTCAGATCACTATTTTCATAGCAACCTTCAGGGATTATAGCATAAAAATAACTTTAATGCAAAATTTCAATTAGTATTAAATCTATATTTTTCATAGAAAATAGTAGAGTAATCACTTAGACTATTTAAGCTAAAAAGATTCCAGTATCCTTTGGAAAGGATATCAGGGAATCCCTAATTTCAACTTTTGAAAAGACCTTAGTGACTAGCTAGTCCAACACATACCCAAGCAAAAATCTTCTTTAGGGTAGACAACATATGGAATTGAATATGTTAGCAAATAATGCCCATATGCTCAAAATATGTCATTTTGACAAACACATGTCAAATTCTGATTTCTAAATGAAACTGTTTTTAGAGGTCTAGTCAGTCATATAATGCATTTGGCATATGCTACTTGCTCTCTCACATTTCTTACAAATGATGAATATAACCTGTAATGATATCAGATAATACTTATTTTAAAAATTGCATTTGTTTGATTTGTTATGAATTCTTGCTATCTTTCATGTGATGGCTAATTGAAATCCACATATACTTATTCTAAAAATTGTCAAAGGGTTAAGTAATTTAGAATTAATTAATTATTGCTAATTCATAGTTCATTAATGGATTCATGGTAGCTCATACTTAGTGCTAGCTCACATTTTTTCTTCCCTTTTGGAAGTACTTTTTGTAAAGTATTCTTTACAATCAACACAGAAGCCAGTAGCCCATGTTTTAAATAAAATAGTAATAAAATTCCCTGAATAACCAAATATACCTAGAGAGTAAGAATACTATAAAAACTGTCAGTATCACTACTACAAATGCTTGGTAATAATGGAAAGATGTAGCATTTCTGTGCTGGTGAATTTTTGCCACCAATTGGAGACATGGCCTAAAATGGATTATATATCCCTATTAAATTCTACTGGTCAGGGAGTTAGAATTATACTCATTAAGCTGGAGCAATATTGCCATCCCACTAGTGTTCACTTTTGAATCAGTATTCATGGACTTGTAATAAGATGGCAGAGTAAAAGCCATGGGGGATGAGGGGAGAGAGGGTCCTTCATTTTCAGGATAACCTTCAAACATAGCAGTAGGAAAACTGAAAAAAAAAATTCCCACAAATTTTCATGAAAAAATTAAAAATATTTAAGAAACAACAACAAAATAAATTTTAATAATAGAAGAAATAAACACCCCTACAAGCATGAGAAGTCATGCTAGAAATGATATAATAAAGTTCAATAAAATACAATTATGTAGCTCATAGTTAATCTAAAGCAATTAAAAGAAAATAAATCAACAAAAGTAATATAAATGATTAAAAAAGACTAGTGGAAATGTTTGAAAAGAAGATGCTGATGATAATATAATTAAAAGACAACAGGGAGAATATGAAAATATCAGTGGAAGCAACTAAGGACAAACAATACAGTGAAGGATAGATTGGTAAATGGCATGGTTGAAGTGAAGAAAAAAAGCAAGTTCAGAAAATGATCCAACTGTGGGGAAGAAGGTGAGGAGAGATAGGGGAAGCAGAGTTTGAGAAAGAATGAAGAATCAGCATCATTTCTCCCTTCTTCTGACAATCTAAATAGCTGAATGAAAGCAGCTGAATTAGCTATTTGTTTGTTATTTAAAAATGGAGCTAAACAGGGTGAAGAGTTCTAGTACTTCCTAAATATCCCTAAGGGTATGTAGTGGTATCCACCTAGGTCTAAAAGAGAGAGAAAACCAATTTATGTTAAAGTTTCAAAATATCTTTCTGGATGTTATCTGTATCCTTTGTCAAATTTTAAAAGCAATCTAGAACAATTATGAATTTCACTTTCATCTTAACCCCAGACTTGCCTTCCTTCAATTTCGTAATACCAAGAGCAGAAAATCTCTTAGATGTGGAAAATTAATTTGGAAAAGAGCAAGATTTAGGGGATAATCATGATAGGGGGTTACAGTAGGCAAATTAGTGGGTAGAACACTGGAATCCTTAAAACCTGAGTTCAAATCCAACTTCAGATATTTACTAGGTATATGACCCTGAGCAAGTAAGTTACACAACTCTATTTGTTTCAGTTTCTTCTATTAGAAGATTAGGATAACAATAGCAGCTCTCAATAAACATTTATGAAAATCAAATGAGTTAATATCCATAAAGTACTTAGTATAATGACTGGCATATATTTGGTGTTTTGCAAATGCTAGTATTCTTGTTAATTGTGTTGTTATTTTTTCAGGGGAATGAGATGTCTAATTTGCAAATTATCTGATCTTTGTTGCCATAAGAAGAAACAGGAGAAGGAAAATTAGGCTGGGATGGTGATTTGGCTAAGACTTATGATGATAGAATTGTTATCCTGTGGATAGTACTCCAGACAAGGGGATGCACAGAGGGAGAGTCCATATGAGGTGGAAATTCTCTGAATTATGTCATTCCTCTGAACCATCGCAACAGTTGCCCTAATTATGTCTTAGGTCATTAGATTATTGGATTTTAGGCTTAGAGATGGAATGGACCTAAAGATCACTTAATTCAATTTACCCATTTTACAGAGTAGTACAGTGAAGTCCAGGAATATTAATTTACTTGCTTGAGGTAATGAAGGTGGTAAGTATCTGAGGCAGGATTTGAAATCAGATTCTCATATTCCACAGCTACTTGATTACTTGATACAATGGAGTATCTTAGAATACTGCACTTTTCCCAAAGATAAACAAGCTTTAATTTGAAGTTTAAACACTTCACATTCTTGTAACAGCAAAGCAAAACTACTCTCTTTTTGGGTCTAGGTTTGAAATTAAAAATGTATTAAAATATTAGAATGGAAGAAAGTCAATCAAAATAAAATAAATTACTAATAGCCATTGAAAACAAAGCTTAAGGTTAGTAGAATGTAGTAAGTCTTATTAATATCTGAAGACCATCATAGGAGAGCCCATGAAATACAAACTTTTGGAAATAACTAAAATTAGAAATTAAAGTTTTACTTTGCAACTTCCTCCCCAGTTTTTCAATAATGAATTAATAGGAATTCTTAAAAAAATATATTGAACTAATTGATGAAATTTTAAAAATGAATTATAAGATCTTTTATATTTCAGATTTTATTTCATTGAAAGTACCATTGATAAGATGTTAAGGGTAATGAAGTTTAAAATGGATACTGTTCAAAGACTATAAATGCAGTGAAAAGTTGATCTGTGTTGCTTGCATCAAAGAGAAAATAGACTCCTTAATGATCCCTTCTCTGACAACTAAGGGTAACATCCTCCTTACTGATGACGGCCAAAATTAGATACCTTCCACTTGCAAATATACTTTCTCCGACAAGGAGCCTAAGCTGACAGACAGTACCTCTTGGTAAGATGGGACAATAATGCTTCATCTTTCTAATGAGTGATTTGTGTGATGAAGGTAAAGACTGAGTTGCTTAGGGAAAAAGCTTCTGCAAAATAAGGAGAGAATTGGTTGATAATGACTTAAGAAATGCTTAATCAGATATGTTTTATGCTTTTAAATATAATGAAGTAAGTTTCAAGATATTGAATACTTTTTCGAATTGTTCAGACTAGGAAAAGAGATGTGTTGGCAATGTTAAAATGATTTTAACATCTTGTTATAAAATAATGCTTACTTGAATAAACTATGGGGAAATGCTGTGCTTTGAAGAAATATAACAAATGACTTGAAAGGTGCAGCCTTAAAGCTATTAGCCATTGGTAACTAAACTGGCAGCCTTCTGCTAACACCACTCTCTGGCACTCTAAAGCTTGATGGTGGGGGCCTCGTCAGGCCATTCATCACTACCTGTCACTTGAAAACATAAATTAAAATTCAGCATTTCCCCACAGATCTATTAGGAGGAAAGTGTGTCTGTTTGGAGTCCCCATGGAAAAAATTATGGCATAAAGTCCACCTTTTAAAAATGTATATATTAGTATAAGTGTAAGTAGAGGCCTAAAATGGTCAATGTTTGCTTTAGAGAAAAAAAAAAAAAACCTACCCTGAAATAGAGCAAAGAAAAGTAGCTCTAAGTGAGAAAAAATGGTTGTCCAAAATGAGTATTAAGTTAAAAGCCTCTAATTTTATAAATCATAGTAATTTGACAGGTTACTATGTTAATGGTGAAGAATGGCATCAAATGTGTCTGCTTAGTTTCACCAAAATGTCAAAGGAGAGAAAAAGAGACTTCTTTTCCTGGTTTCTTTGAAATATTTTATTAGCACATACACACTTTAAATAGGAGTCAGGATTGACAAATAACTATGATAAATAAGCAAAGTTTGATGCATTTGACTACAAAGGACCATTTTATAATTATGGGAATTTGACTCATTTTAAAAGTAATTATATAGAAAGAGTATAAATGTAAAACACTGGGCCTAAAAACCAGCCACAAATTGTATCAGTACATTGCATGACTAGGCATAGGTGGTCGTAAGAAGTAACTATTGGCACATGTACTCATTTTGTCCTTGATTGTTATGGTGAGTATAATGGTGCATTTTATAGTTGAGATGTTAATATAGGTTAAGTGGCCCATTAGTGGTTCTATGGCATTGCCAGATGAAATGGCCTATTCATTACTAATGAGACAAATAGTATTTAATTGGACAAATAGCCATATATGTCTAAAATGTGTCCATAATGGTGGAAAGCACCATCTTGTAATTCTGAATTTTTCAATGTGAGACTATTATTCTTTGAAAATGAGCTGCTATTGATCACCAAAACAATGCAAAAGCAAATAACTGAAGTAAAACAAAAGCTAGATACAAGTAAACAGAGAAAATCTTTTCATTGTCATTTTTTTTTTAAGTAGTGCCTTTTAACAGAAAATTATTTCAATCTGTAAGGCTAAGTATGTTCAGTTCTATTAGATTTCTATGGATGAAACATTTTCCCCCAAAGGTCAAACTTTGTTTCCCAATAGTAAAGGGCAGACAGATTGTTTTGAGATGAATAAAGTTGTGTATGTCTTTGAAATCATTATTGCTAGGCCCTCCAATCTGCTGTACATCAATCCAAAGCAAACATTACCCATGGAAGAGGTTTTCTAACCAAGTCAAAATTTGACACCAGGAAATCAAATATACCTCATCTTCTGTTTTCTGATGTCTACATATTACTCCAATCTGTTATGGTTATTTTTAGAGGAAAAAGCAATGGCAATATTTAAGGATCTCTGAGAGAAGTTGTTTTCTAATGTGGTAATCCCTTACCATATTTCTATCTCTTTTGACCAAAATAGGGTCAAAATGATTTAGACATAAGGTTGATAATATAAGCAAATTATGAGAGAAGGAATAGTTTATATGTCAAATCTATGGAGAAGGAAAGAATTTATTGACCAAACAAAATATAGAGAACATAATAAAATGCAAAATGGATAATTTCTATTACATTAAATTATTTTTTTTGGTATAAGCAAAGCAATGTTAACAAGATTAGAAGGAAAGCAAAAAGATGGGGGGGGAGTGAATTATATGCAGTTTTTTTCTGATAAAAGCCTAATTTCTCAACTACATAGAGAACTGAGTCAAATGTATAATACAAGTCCTTTCCCACTTATATAAATGGTCAAAGAATATGTACAGATGTTTTTCATAATAAATTAAAGCTTTCTCTAGGTATATAAAATTGCTCTAAATTACTATTGGTTAGAAAAAAGCAAAATAAAATATTTTTGGGGTAACTGTTAAAGTTGTTATAGTAGCTAATATGACAGAAAAGGAAAATGATAAATATTAAAGAAAATGTGGGGAAATGGGAACAATAATGCATTATTGGTGAAGTTGTGAACTGATCTAATCATTATGGAGAACAATTCGGGATGCCTGAAGAACTCTAAAATTGTGCAAATCCTTTGATCAGCAGTATCACTACTAGCTCTATATCCTAAAGAGATCATAAAAAGGGAAAGGAGCCACATGGTCAAAAATATTTTGTGATGGCAAAGAATTGGAAAATTGAAAGGATTTCCATTAGTTGGGGAATGGCTGAAAAAATTGTGGTATATTAATGTAATAGAATGCTAGCTATTATGCTATTAGAAATGAAGAACAGATCAATTTCAGAAAAATAAAACACCTAAAAAGACTTAATATGAACTGATGTTGAATGAAGTGATCAGAAGCAGAACATTGTACATAGTAACAGCAACATTTGTAATGATCAATTATGATGTACTAAGTTGTTCTCAGCAATAAAATGATCACAAAGCTAAAACACTCATGAAAGAAAATGTGATGCACATGCAGAGAAAGAACTATGAATGCTCAATGCTTGTATAATCTATTCCTAATTGCTACCTGTCTTGGGGAAACAGAAGAGAGGGAGAGGGAATGCATTTGAAATTCAAAATGCTATAAAATGATTATTGAAAAACATATTTACACTTAATTTGAAACATTAAGTGTAGTTAAAGGTTAGGCTAATAGGTGTCCAAATGAAATATAGGGCATAATCCCTATGTATAAGGATCAATTGAAGTTCTTAAGGTAGATATCACAGATGCCCCCATTACTTAATAGACTGTTATGTGGGAAATTGATTAAACTTGTCCTGTTTGGTACCAAAGAGCAGAACAAGGATCAATGATAAAAGTAACAAAGAGACAAACTTGAGCCTAATATAAGGGGAAACAAACTTTCTAATTACCAGAATTTTCCTAAAGTGAATAGCCTGCTTTAGAAAGTATACACTGAAGGATTCAGTCACAAACCCTATTCAAAGGCTTAAAAAAAAATTCTCTCACTGGATATATTAAAATGAAAACTAGATGATCAGGGATATCTTTTAGAATTGATTTTTCTCCTTAATATATCAGTGGATTCTGAGATTTTATGATTTATAAAAATTCATTAAAGGAGAATTTCCCAATACATTGATATTTTATATCACTGTAAATTTTAATCTCATCTGCCTTTAGATTTTTTTTAAATTTCATATTCAAACATGGCAAGGAATATAAATTAATTTTAATTTAATTATTACTCTGCTTTAATTTTCTCCTTTGAGTGACAGCATTGATATTCAATTCTCATTAGGTGCTGGGGATATGAATAGAAAAATGGAACAGATCTTGACTTCACATAGCTTTCATTCACAAAGGAATTGGATTTGATGATTTCAAAGATCCTATCTAGCTCTAAATCTATCCTATTGGGATTTTGATTATGCTAATGTAATGTAACCAATGGGGATTATGGGATGGGGGTATTATATATGTTAATTTGTATCTAAGCCCAAAAAAAACTTGTTTAAATTTAATTTATCCATCATTGGAATTTGGAGAAGGGTAACTGAGTGCTCATCAGTTGGGAATGACTGAACAAATTATTATATATGTATATAAGAAAATTGTCACTATATCCTAAGAAATTACAAATATAAAAAGTTCAGGAAAACATAGAAAAAAATTAAGCTGCTTTAGAGCAAACATATATTACAATGATATAAATGAAATCATACAAAAAAGTGTATGGACTCAGATTAAATACAGCAACCAATTTTGATCCTAGATAACAGAATAGACACTTTCCTTCCTTTAGGGACTTTTTTTTTTGACTAGATAAAAGAGACTATTCTTTGCCTCAAATCTTACCTAGCCTTAATTACTGAATGGGCGGAGGAGAAAGTGAGGCTGGTGACTTTGCATAGCCTACCCTCACTTAATTCAATTCACTTGCAAGTCATGGCATCATCTCCCTAATGCCATAGTCATTATGAAAAAGAATGATAAACAACAAAAACAAGACTGATAAAATTAGAAAGGGATGAAAAGGTTAAAAGTCCTCTAGCTCAACCTCTTTTTAGGGAGGTAGATGACTAAATGGATAAAGTACAGGTCCTCAGATTCATAAAATTTGTGTTCTCTTTCTTCTTTCTATACCCACCAGCTGATTGACCCTAGATAGTTTACTTCATCACTTTAAAAGCCAATCCTCATCTCTAAAAATTGGGGATAATAATAATAGTACACACTGTCTCACAAAGTTTTTTTTTTTAATGAGGATGGATTTAGATAATCTAAAATGTTTTATATAATTTAAAACATTTAAAACGTAAAAAATATATAATTTAAAACAAATTTAAAACACATAGATGTTAATATTATTATTTAATATTGTTATTGACAAGCACTTATTACCCACTGAAATTAACTGACTTGCCCAAGAATACAGATAATAAAAAGGTGGAACAGACATTTGAACCCAAATCTTTGGATTTGAATATCATCATTCCATTCATTGTACCAACTGTCTCTTGTAGAGGTGAGGAACTACAAAAATGAAATGGTATCTGCTATTGCTCTTTGTTATAAGGGAGTATTCAAAGAAGGGAAAGTATGCCAGATAATGGTTGATTATCATCTTTATTATTATTATTATTTCAAAAAGCACCAGTAGGACAGCTAACTGGTACAGTGGATAAATCACTGAGTTTAAATTCTGTCTCAGACATTTGCCACTTACTCTTTATGTGACCCTGAGTATGTCATTTAACTCCAAATACCTCACAAATATAAATAAAGATACAACATCAATGACTTTTAAAAAATGTGATAAAGACAAAGTCCATGGCACAATCCACTCAGACCACCAGCCACATCATTATTAAGATCAAAACATATATACAGAGCTAATTGTTTTCCTTCAAAATAGACAGCAGTGATATTTGCTCCAGAATATTTTTTTTCCTAAGCAGATAAATATTTTCTTGAAGTCTGCAGTTTTGCAATCCAATACAGTTCAGAATTGCTACATTAACTATTGTTTGGGATAATGAGTTGACACACACACAGTTCAGCACAGTATAATCACAGATGAACAGCTTCAGCAGTATTACAAAGACTTTGAAACATCCATGGGAAAATAATAAAAGACTTGAAACTGAGATCCAACAGGCCCTTTGCAGTTAACCTTTAAAAAATGCCATCTGAAGCAATTGAAAAGAACCAATACAGTCGTTTAAGAAAAAGGTGTCATTATGAAAAGCTCTTCTGAAACATCTCCCTGATTGAACTCCTGGTGTGCAGCGAGTGTACGTACCATAGCTTGCAGAGGATGGAAGGCATTAGCTTTTGAGAAAACAAAAGAATAGGTTTCTTTTTTTTATCCTAATGATGAACAGAAAATGGCAGCTAGACCCAGACTGTATTATCTCACCATTTCTTGATGTGAATTTTCTTTCAGACCATTTAGTATGTAATGGTCTTACCTACCTGACAATGCTGATTAAGATCCTGCAGTTTCAAGCTGCTGAAAGCTCCTTGCTATTCATTCCCATTTTTATAAGGACAATTGTGAAGCAATAGATGTAGAGGTCATGACTTTTTGCCTTGGTTTTGGGATAAGATTAAGCAATAACCTTAATAAGAATTGCTGGTACCAAGCCATCTTCAACTGAGTGTGGGTGGGTTTGAATCATTCTGTGCATAGTTGTGATTAACTGGGAAAAATGTCATAGGAATCAAAGAATCATTGAATTTTAAAGTTAAAAGGATTTTTGCAGCCATCTCGTCAAGATCATTCCTTTAAAAATTATCATAATATACATTTGGTAAAGGTCCATCAATCCCTTGCTTGAAAATGTTCAAGGAGGGGAAACTCAGTACCTTCTGGAAAAAAACTATTCTACTTTTGAACAACTCTAATTCTTTGTCAGTATTTATTTTTGCCCCAGACACAGACTTGAATTTATATGATTTCATAATCCAAGGATTTGTTCTTGGTCCTATACTGTTTAATATATTTTTATCAATTTCTGGATAAAGTCATAGTTGACAGTCTCATCAAATACATAGGTGACAATTAAGCTGAGTAATATAACAACTTACTAGATCACAGAGTCAGGATACACAAAAGTCTTGCCAGACTGTAGCACTGAGATAAATCTAATATGATGAAATTCAATAAGGATAAATATAAAGTCTTATCCTTAGACACAGAGTACAATTTTACATGCATAATGGAGAGGAAGACTATTTATGCTAGTTGTTCTGAAAAATATCTAGGTATTTTTAGTGAATGGCAGGCTTTATATGAATCAACAATGTGCTTTAATAGTAAAAACAAAAAAAAAAGATAATATGTTATTGTATTGCAAAAATGGGTCATGATTTACAGTAATGAGGAGGTTATAGCCCCAATTTACCCTTTTATCATCATATCTCATTTGTAGTATTGTGTTCAGTTCTGGCCACAATTGTTTAAGGAGGACAT
>JAJPUD010001923.1:215549-241841 GCA_023553655.1 Myrmecobius fasciatus | reverse complement strand
ATATGTATGGGTAGTTCCCCAGCATTGATATTTACAAAGCTTTCCATTACAAATTTTACCCCCAGTCCCCTTCCCTCCCCTAGATGGCAGGAAGTCCACTACATGTTAATAATGTTAAAATACTTGAGAAGTTATGCAAGAAAAATCCTATCTACAAGAAAAAAAAAAAGAAAATCAGAGAAAGGCAACACAATGCAAGCAAATATCAATAGAGAGCATGAAAATGTTATGTTGTGGTCCATATTTCATATCCCTCTCTCTGGGTGTATATGGTTTTCTTCAGTGAACAATTGGAACTGGTTTGAGACAATTCTTTGTTGCAAAGAGCCATGTCCATCAGAATTGATCATCATGTAATACTGTTGTTGCTGTGTATGATGATCTCCTGGTTCTGCTCGTTTCACTCAGCATCAGTTCATGCAAGTCTCTCCAGGCTTCTCTGAAATTGTCCTGCTGGTCGTTTCTTACAGAGCAATAATATTCCATAACATTCATATACCATAATTTATTCAGCCACTCTCCAATTGATGGGCATCCCTTCAGTTTCCAGTTTCTAGCCACTACAAAAAGGGCTGCCACAAACATTCTTGCACATGTGGCTCCCTTTTCCTCTTCTAAGATCTCTTTGGGATATAGGCCCAGTAGAAACACTGCTGGGTCAAAGGGTATGCACAGTTTGATAACTTTTTGAGCATAGCTCCAAATTGCTCTCCAGAATGGTTGGATCCTTTCACAGTTCCACCAACAATGTAATAGTGTCCCAGTTTTCCCACGTCCCCTCCAACATTCATCGTTATCTTTTCCTGTCATTTTAGCCAATCTGACAGGTGTGTAGTGGTACCTCAGAGTTGTCTTAATTTGCATTTCTCTGATCAATAGTGATTTGGAGCAACTTTTCATATGACTACAGATGGTTTTAATTTCATCCTCTGAAAATTGTCTGTTCATATCCCTTGACCACTTATCTATTGAAGAGTGGCTTGAATTCTTATATATATGAGACAGTTCTCTATATATTTTAGAAATGAGGCCTTTAACAGAACCATTAAATGTAAAGATGATTTCCCAATTTGATGCTTCCCTCCTAATCTTGTCTGCATTAGTTTTATTTGTACAGAAACTTTTTAACTTAATATAATCAAAATTATCTATCTGGTGTTCAATTAGGAGTTCCAGATCTTCTTTGGACATAAATTTATTCCTTCTCCACAGGTCTGAGAAATAAACTATATTACGTTCCTCTAACTTGTTTACAAAATCACTCTTTATATCCAGATCATGATCACATTTAGATCTTATTTTGGTATGTGGTGTTAGGTATGGGTCAAGCCCTAATTTCTTCCACACTAGTTTACAATTTTCCCAGCAGTTTTTGCTGAATAGTGAGTACTTATCCCAAAAACTGGGGTCTTTGGATTTATTAAACACTAAATTGTTAAGGTTATTGCCTATATTGTCCTGATAACCTATCCTGTACCACTGATCGACTGCTCTATTCCTTAGCCAGTACCAAACGGTTTTGATGACCGCTGATTTATAATATAGTTTTAGATCTAGTACAGCAAGGCCACCTTCATCTGCCTTTTTTTTCATTAATCCCCTTGAAATCCTTGACCTTTTGTTCTTCCAAATGAACTTTGCTACTATTTTTTCTAGATCTGTAAAATAATTTCTTGGGAGTTTGATTGGTATGGCACTAAATAAGTAGATTAGTTTGGGTAGTATTGTCATTTTTATTATGTTCGCTCTGCCTACCCATGAGCACTTAATGTTTTTCCAATTGATTAGGTCTGATTTTATTTGTGTGGAAAG
Organism: Myrmecobius fasciatus; assembly: GCA_023553655.1. Classification (NCBI taxonomy): domain Eukaryota; kingdom Metazoa; phylum Chordata; class Mammalia; order Dasyuromorphia; family Myrmecobiidae; genus Myrmecobius; species Myrmecobius fasciatus. Next base: position 240,029 of record JAJPUD010001923.1, on the reverse strand, counting down.
TGTTTTGTAGTTTAGTTCGTATACTTTCTGACTTTTCCTTGGCAGATAGATTCCCAAATATTTTATCCTATCATCTGTTATTTGAAATGGAATTTCTTTTTGTATCTCTTGCTGCTGAACTTTGTTGGTAATATATAAAAATGCTGATGATTTATGTGGATTAATTTTGAATCCTGCCACTTTGCTAAAGTTGTGAATTGTTTGTAGTAGTTTTTTAGTTGAGTCTCTAGGGTTCTCTAAGTATACCATCATGTCATCTGCAAAGAGTGATAATTTGGTTTCTTCATTACCTGCTCTGATTCCTTTTATCTCTTTTTCTTCTATTATTGCCAAAGCTAACATTTCTAATACAATATTAAATAGTAATGGTGACAGTGGGCAGCCTTGTTTCACTCCTGATCTTATTGGGAATGGTTTTAGTTTGTCTCCATTACATATGATGCTTGCTAATGGTTTTAAATAGATGCTATTGATCATTTTAAGGAAAAGCTCATTTATTCCTATACTCTCTAGTGTTTTTAATAGGAATGGGTGTTGGATTTTATCAAATGCTTTTTCTGCATCTATTGAGATAATCATATGGTTTTTGTTAGTTTGGTTATTAATATAATCAATTATGCTGATAGTTTTCCTAATATTGAACCAGCCCTGCATCCCTGGTATAAATCCTACTTGGTCATAGTGTACTATCCTGGGGATCACTTTCTGTAATCTCATTGCTCATATCTTATTTAAAATTTTTGCATCAATATTCATTAAGGAAATGGGTCTATAGTTTTCTTTCTCTGTTTTTACCCTACCTGGTTTATCTATCAGCACCATATCTGTCTCATAGAAGGAATTTGGCAGTATACCTTCTGTCCCTATTTTCTCAAATAGTTTGTATAGTATTGGAATTAATTGTTCTTTGAATGTTTGGTAGAATTCACATGTAAATCCATCTGGCCCTGGAGATTTTTTCTTAGGGAGTTGGTTAATAGCTTGTTCTATTTCTTTTTCTAATATGGGGCTATTTAAATAATTTATATCCTCTTCTGTTAACCTGGGCAATCTATATTTTTGTAGATATTCCTCCATTTCATTTAGATTATCAAACTTACTGGCATAAAGTTGGGCAAAGTAATTCCTAATTATTGCTCTAATTTCCTTTTCATTGGAGGAAAGTTCTCCCTTATCATTCTTGAGACTAACAATTTGATTTTCCTCTTTCCTTTTTCTGATCAAATTAACTAAAGGCTTATCTATTTTGTTGGTTTTTTCATAGAACCAACTCTTACTTTTATTTATTAATTCAATGGTTTTCTTATTTTCAATTTTATTAATTTCTCCTTTTATTTTTAGAATTTCCAATTTGGTATTTAATTGAGGGTTTTTAATTTGTTCTTTTTCTAGTTTTTTTTTTAATAATAAACACAATTCATTGATGTTTTCTTTCTCTATTTTATGCAAGTAAGCATCTAGAGATATAAAATTGCCCCTTAAAACCACTTTGGCCGTATTATAAAGCCTATATTATATGAGGAATGGTGTGATTTCTCCTTCCAACCCAAAAGAAAATGCCAATGTTTTATTGCTACTCAGATGGGAAACCCCAATACTGTCATCTTAAATCAAAAAGTATGTTTTCATGTACTGTTGTATTTATTTTAGCCATATTTTGACTAGGTTTAGTTTCTATCCATTAAATTCCCTTTCCTTTGGGAAAAAAAAGTTGTTTTTTTTTTAAACCATGAGTGAATAATGCATATGTTTTAGTAAAACTAATAATACTATTCAATATTTGAATAAACCCTATTCCAATACCTCATTAAGATATGAGTATGAGCCTAGGTTCTCAAAGACTATGCTAATGAAACATAAATATTTGTCCTAAAGTAGCAAGTGATTAGATAGAGGTCTAGTAACTAATTTATTATACACCTTTTGTCTAAAGACTAGTCTAGCTAAAGCAGGAAAAGTTCATCACTAGCTTGGCTAGAGAAAAATAATTTTTATAGCCAGAGAAGCTTTCAAAGATATTTTCTTAAGTCCTAAAAGATTCCACAATCCACACAATTATTATTATTATTATTATATATTATTATTATTATGTATTTAGTTATGTCAGGGATTAAGATAAATGTTGAGATTCCAAAGAGGTGAAAACATTCTGTCCTCCATGCAATTATATTCTAATGGATGAGACACTTTGTATTTGCATCTATTCAAGATAAGTTACAAGGGCTGAACTCAAATGTCTAAGGACCAATGAACTGATGTGATCTTAGAAGTTCTTAATCATATCAGTCTTGATATTTTCATAATAAACAAAACTATGAAAAAAAGAAACAAGTTTCAAGTAAATGTAAACATTGCTTATACAGATAGACATATAATGGAATAGGTTGAATGATCTTATCATGTTATTTAAACTTGAGAGTCTAAAGTAACAATATACTTTATCATCTTGCAAAAAGGTAGATTTAGTGCAGGAAGGTATGTCAGAGACCAACCAAATTCATTTCCTCATTTTACAGAAGTGAAAACTGAGGCTTGGAGAGGATAAATAGCATGCACAGGTAAATATAAGAAAGGGATTTATACTGCCATCTAGGGGAGGGGTGCAGACTAGTGGGGAAAAATTTGTAACGGAAAGCTTTATAAGGGTCAATGTTGAAGAATTACCCATAAATATGTTTTGCAAATAAAAAGCTTTAATAAAGAAAAAAAATTAAAAAATTTAAAAAAATTTAAAAAGAAAGGAATTTAGGAATTTATACCTACATCATCTGATAGAAAATATAATTAAAGTAGATGATAATGGAAAAATCTGAAAAGCTACTATTTTTACAATTGCAAAAAAACTACCATTTAAACAATCAGAGTTCCTAATTCCAGATTTATTACAGAGGACAAAATGGTATCATAAATATAACAGCAAATATATAGTGCTTCAAAGTTTAAGTGCTTTACTTATGTTTATTTCATTTGTTCCCTACAATCATCCTGTGAGTGGGTGTTATTATTACCCTCATTTTATAAATAAGGGAACTGGCTCAGTGAGGTTAAATCATCTGCCCAGAATCACTAATGTTAGATATGGGATTTGTGCCCTACTCTTCCTACTCAAAGACCATAATTCTATACACTATGCCACATTGAAATCTCACATGTAATTCTATAAAGCCTTCCACCACACCTATATAATCACACACACCCATATATATATATATATATATATATATACACACACACATACACACACACACACACACATATATAATATGTAGGTAGGTATATGTACATACATATGTATTATATGAATATCTGGATATAAAAACAAAAGTGAGAATGGTGAGGGATGTTTTGCAAAATATGAATCATAAAAGCAGAATGAGAAATATCAAAACATGGAGTTTACACAGAATTCTCCTCATACATATATATAAGTACTTCACCCATCATTTGCATACCTAGATGTCATAAGCAATTTACCCAAGAAGAGAACTGGTATAAGTCCAATGTGGCAGATGCCAAACATTACAAAATTTCAATTTAACAATATATTATCAGATAATAAAGTACTCATAATTGATGTTATTCACAAATCTATTGTTTGTATACAGTGACACTACTGATTTATTAAAATAAAAAATTTAAATTTAATTCAAAACTAGATAAAAGTTATAAAGAAGAAAAAATAGGATTTTTATTTGAATAACTTAATTCTGATCTATTCACACAAGTTGTTGATAATGGAAAATAGCATATAAGTAGAAGAAAGATCAACAATTTCAGGTGGAAGTCTACATCAGATAGATAGAGCTCAACCAATTGCTGTACAAAAGAGGCTAACGGAGCCTTTTAAAAAAAGCACCTGAGTCATATAAACATTTAATTAACTTGCCAAGGAGAGAGAGATGGCAGCCTATCATAACCCCTAGTTTTAAATATAAACTCATTTTTAAAATATCATGGCCATGGATTATGACTGATGATAAAAGTTACCAATTAATAAAACAGAAAGAAGAAATAAAGGACAAAGCCAGTTTACATAAAATTTGGTGAGAGACTCAACTAAGTCATTCCAAGAGCATTTACGAATAAAATTAGCACATAAAACAAAGATTTTTAAATGATTTAAAAAATGTTTAGAATATATATTTTTTTAAATCATCAAAGAACAGAAGAAGCACTATATTTGGCTCTAACATCATAGTGTCAGATGTTATTAAAATAGATATGAAAATGATCATAGATAAAGACAAGGGAAGCAGTTGAATTAGACAAATTAAACATGTTGAAGTCCTTTTTAACATTCCAGAAAGAAGTCCAGGAAAACAATTGCTGACCCATATACCTGATTTCTCATCTAGATAACATTTTTGTGGGAATCATCAACACATACATTAAGGATATATTAGCAGGAATACGCAGAGTTTTGCGAATAATACTCCATTATAAACTATGTCATCACTATGATACAATGGACTGAAATATTAAAGAATACACAATTCCTCTGCTTATTTGTTGATTTTAAACCAAACCAAGCCTTAAAGACAGGACGTTAAAGGTTCTCTTCCAATAAGGTGATTCCCATTTATGCAAAAAATTTTATTCAATATTTCCTAAAAGATCTAACAATATTGTATTGTGACAAGCTTGGGTTTATACTAAGGATGAAAGGCTGACTTAGCATGATAATAAGAATAAATATAAAGATCATGTTGATAATGTAATTATTTTTAAATGACTATGTCAACAGATGTTGAAAAAGAATCTTGACTAAATTCAAGACCTGTAGCAATAACACAAGAAAGAAATAAAGGGAATGAGTAGAGGCAAAGTAAAAACAAAACTGTTGTTTTTATAAATGATATGATAATTTACTTAGAAAAACCTGAAGAACCAACTTGAGAAAATTGACTAAAATAATATATTCAGCAATGACACCAAAATAAATCCACAAAATCTTCAATATTCCTACTAAGAAAACTGCCTTTATCAGTGAAGAATAATAAAATCATTAACGAGGCTTTATTATATTTTTGTTATTTGCCAGGCATTATTCTAAGGATTGGGCATATGAAAGAAGCAAAAAACATGGACCCATTTCACATGGAGTTGAAATGTTGAGTAACCTGAATGTGTTGATAGCAAGATGCAAAGGCAATATGAGACCACAGATTATGTTTAATGTTAAAGGATTTTAACCTTTCTAATAAAGTTAGTACCATTCTAGTCTTTTCCATAAGAGAGGATGACCTTGAATAATAAAAGGTTGTGAGAGCAGAGCACAGCTCTAGCAAATTTTACCTTATTGAAGAGACTGAGTTTGACCCTAATAATATGTCATGGTTTTGTCATTTGTCATGCCAGAAAAAAGCAAGTTTCAGAAAGCATTTATGAGTTTAGCCTTTGTTGTAGTTGTTTTCCATGCTTTTTTAGTCTTAGAAAATCATAAAGACTATTAAGTTTTGAGAGAGTTATAATCTAACATTGATATGACAGGTTAATGCAAATGAGAATGTGATATTTTAAAATAATTTTAATAAATATTTTAAAGAATAAATAACAAAAATCAAAGGAGTTTTATTAAAATGGATATGGCAGAGGAATGTCAAAGAAGAGGTTTGAAGCAGAAACACCTGGCAGAAGGCTGCTCTATTGAGGATATAATTTTAAAATTAAAAGGGACTTAATAGGTTATCAAGTTTAACTGCCCATTTTATAAATAAGGAAACTGTGATCAGGTGATTTAAGGAAACAAATGGTAGGAAGAAGAGACAGAATTGGATTATGATTTCCCAGACTTTAGTGCCAGTGTTGTGACCCATCCTACTAATCTACACTTGAAGTTATACAACTTAACTAAATTGTTGGTGATAGTAAGAATGAACACATTGAAGACTGAGAAGAAGCCACACCATTTACAATGTAAGCACATCAGCACACCATGACTTAATTTCTGAAAAGTCATGCTCTGTTTGTTGTACAAATATAAGCCTTCCCTTTTCCCCAAGACTCCAGCCTTCTAGAGGAAGACAATGACCTCTTCAGCCTTTGTGGAGTTGTTCTAAAATGCTCAGAATGGAATGAAGGCATTGATTGTCTAATTCTCTAAGAGTCCTTTTATGGTTTTATATATAAAGTTGCATGCAACAACTTAAAATATCACATTTTATAGATTTAAAGTAGAATATTGTCTGGTTATAATTATTAAGCTTGATTCTTCGTAGGACAGAATTTGATACAGGATGAGTCTATCTTCTTCCCCATCTACATACAGTTTTTGTCATTAATATGGTCCAAAATATTCTCTATCTTTGTCTCTGTTTCTGTCTCTTTCTATATGCACATATATGTATCATAATACATATGAATATACAATATATTTTTATAATTTGGAAACTATAGTCTTATTTTGACCATGAGTCAAAAAGAATAGGAACTTTACCTAAAGAAGTCCACAATCGTAAGGAAAAGTACCTAAAAATATTCCTTTGGAGAATTATGCTCTTGGTATATAAAAATCTGAAATATTAGATTTCAGTGGCTTATTTGTGTTACCTGCCTTCCAATAAGAAATTATTGTAAATTGTGAATAAAAGTTGTTCAAAATCCTCGAACTTAATCAGTTCCATAAAATCTCCTGCCTTTAGTAAAGGACACATTTCTGAAAAGTAATTTTTAAAATATATTCAGTTTCTCTCCATCTCTCCCTCTCTCCCTTTTTCCCACTTTCCCTCTCTCCCTCTACATTACTACAACTTACTTGAAAGGTAACAGTATTAAGGACAAGCATCAAATGTCTGTTCAAATTTCTTTTTTTAATTTTATGAATTCTATAATCTATTAAAGAACAAATATTGCTCTTGATTTCCATGCTTTTTCTTGTATTTGTTCATTATGCATATGCATCCCCAAGTAAAATGTAAATTCCTTGATCATAGGAACTATTTGTTTCCATATTCTCATTGCCTAGCATAATGGCTTTTATGTAATAGGTACTCAATACGTATTTATTAAATAAAAATTAAATTTAGTTAAATTTCTTAAAATAAAGAATTTATAACTAAACCATTATGACAAAAATTACAATCATTAGTCATCAGAGGCACTTCTATGTCAGGTTCCTCTTCCATTAATTTAGTATTTGGCATTAATATAGAAATCAAATTTATTTATTAGAGATTATATTTTAAAAATTGAAATTTGATAGCCCACTAGTTTTATTCTGATCTCAGAGAGATCATTGTGGCCTTTGTGTGCAATATTGCCCAACATGTGTCAAGGATACTTTTAGATGAAAAACACATTCAAGTTGCAATGCCCCATTAGCAATTCCTTGCTGCTTTATTGAAACACTTTGGTATTGATTAAAAGAGATGGTTAAAAGTCACCTGGTGATCTATTATGTACACTGAGTTATATAGTTCTTTATGTAAGCAGGGATTTTTATACTCTTGAATTATTGACATGCTGAGCAATAAAGACAATGCCAGTGATATGATAGTAGAAAGATTTTTATTCCTAAAACTAAATTAAATGCTATTTTTCCTCTATTGTATATTTCACTTTCTCAGTCAACCAATTTTGTTCTTTGATTATTTAGATTTTGCACAGTGTTTCCTCACTTAAATCCAATCAATTTGCATGCCATGCCATCGCCTCCCTGATGTCATAGTCTTCTTTGAGAACAAAGGATAAACAATAACAATAACAGATAATCTCCAATACTATGCATTCCAAATGTTTTTTATTGCTTTTATACAAAGAGAAAAACCAACATATACAGTTAATCATCCCTTTCTATTTTTGTTTAAAGACAGATTTCATTACGCCAGATTTATATGACTAAGGGAAGAGGAATATTTTGTACAAGGTGGGAATGTGAGAGAGAAGTAGAAGCTCTAAAATTTCTTCTGACTGGGTCCATCTACATTGATCATATTCTCTAGACAAAATAAGAGTGAATGTAGTTTTCCTTAAGAGAGGGAGAAAAAAAAAGTTACTCTCTGTAGGGGCAGCTAGGTGAGTAGAAAACCAGCCCTGAAGTCAGTAGGATCTGAGTTCAAATCTGGTCTCAGAACATAACATTTCCTGGCTGTGTAACCCTGGGCAAATCACTTAACCTCAATTGCTTCAGGAAAAAAAAAAAAAAAAAAAAAAGTTACTCTCTGTCCATATAAAGTTTTGTGCCTTCACAGTTCACCTTCTAGTCTAACATAAGAGTACAAAACCAACAGAATGAGGTTGGGGCTGCTCAGAAAACATCAATACTTTTCATCAGCAAGATAAGGTAATTAATTGGCTTCCTATTGGTTAAATTTCAAGGCCTGAAAGGTTTCTGATTTAATCCATGTGGAAACTCACAAACCTTCCAGTCCTAAATGTGATATGATCTATTCCCTAATGCAGATCACAACACTTCCTTGCTTTAGAAGATGATTTAATAAGTTGTCATGGCTACAAAATTATGAAATCTGGTAGTCATCATTCTCGAGATAACCCTTACCTACCTTAGTATGGCTAATCTTTGGATGACAGATACATCCCATTAATAGATCAGTGCTCAAAAGTTTTTATCTTGGTACTTGATAAATCTTGTGCTCTACTGACAGCACTGGAATTCCCTGGTCAGTTCTACCTTATTAGAAAAGTTCCAAAACTCTTATTTTTAAAAAGTCAGCCTTTATGGAAGCAGGGAAAGACAAAGGAGAAGGAATGCTTTGTTTGCTGGATTCATCATGACTCAGGAAAAAGAAAAAAATTGGGCCTTGGTGTTATTGTGGGCAGCTACATGAAGATGACTATTTAAATGAGCCAAAATACATTACCCAAATATAAAAACATAGACTAAATTAATAATAAAATAAGTACAATATCATAATGCATCTCTCCAAGTTGATCGAACTCACATTTAATAATGTAATGAATTTTGGTTACCACATGTAAAATATAAAGGCATAAATAAAAAATATAACAGGAAATTCAGGGTAGAAAACTGCTTTAATTATAACTGGTAACATAAACTTGTTAAAAGAGGCATGATTTCACTAAGGGGTGATTGTAGCTAGAAAGCTAATAACTGATGCATTATCAATTACCACAGTTCCTGACTATTGAAATTCCAACAGTCTCTAAATTTAACTTGATCTAATCTACTTATGATAGATTGCTAAAATTAGGTTACTCTAGATTAAATCATTTATTTCTTTGTCTACTGTACAACCATAGAGTACCTATGGGTCCTATGAGGAGAGCAAGGTCAAAGTAACCTCTGAAAAGAGTTGCCCTTCTGAGAACAGTTTCATGTGAAGCTTTCAATAAGGTGAAAGGACTAGAGAGAATATCTGGTGAAGGAGGGGTCTAATTTCCTTCTCTGATTCTTTGGTGAGTATATAGATTTCCATGATTTCTTTGTAAGCTATTACCATTGAAAGTGCACTGGTTTGGAGTCAGAATACCTGAGTTCACGTTCTAGGTCTGCTATTTACCTTGGAGTGTGAACTTTTCCAAGTCATTTCAAATAGTTGAGTCTTAATTTTGTACTTGTAAAGTGATTTCTAAGTTCTGTTCCTGTTCTAAATCTAGAACATCCAGTATAAGATTTAGGTTCTGTTCCTTAAAAACAAGAGCCCCAACCAAACACTGCATGACAAATGCATGTTTAATAATGCATTAGCCCAATATATTCTTGCTACTGTAATGTTACTTTACCATTCTGACAATTGCTATTTGTTAAATATTGTGCTCAGTTTTGTATACATCACCTTCTTTGCTCCCTGCCCCTGCCTCTACCATCAAGGAGCTTCTTTTCTGTTATTCTAATTAAATTCAGCATCATTGTGAATCTATGTTTTTGTGTGTACACACATATAAACACACAACATACTCATGTGTACATATGTAAACATTATAATGATCTATATATGAACACGTATTTGTATATCTGCATATATGTGTGAATATATATACACATACATATTTCTGCATATGTGAGAGAGAGACAGAGACAGAGACAGAGAGACACAGAGACACAGAGAGAGAAACAGAGAGACAGAGAGAGAGACAGAAACACATAGAGACAGAGACACACAGAGACAGAGAGAGAGAGAGAGAGAGAGAGAGAGAGAGAGAGAGAGAGAGAGAGAGAAGGAGAAAGGGAGAGGAAGAAAGGAGGGAAGGAGGGAGAGAAAAAAATGGAGAGAAGCAGCAATTAAAGATATGAAATTAAATAGTGAAAGAATAAATAAAGGAAAGAAAGTTAAACAAATGGTCTTAATTACTTTGTCCCATAATCCTTACAAGGGACTACCAAACTATGTCAAAGCAATTAATTTGTAATAGATAAACTAAAATATTTCATTGCATCATGAACTGGAATTAATCGGGAGCCTTTCTGGAATCTTTTCTAGCAGAGTACTTCAAGAGGGCTTTGCTTCTCCAGTTTATACTTAAGCTTTAGTTTTGAGATTATTGTTTATTTTTCCCTTCCATTCTATTACCTGTTTCTGAACTGCCACTGTGTTTGCTTGACTATGAAGTATGATTTCTAGTGGGCCCCAAATGACAATGAGTTTTCTAACCAATAGTGTGGCAATTTTTGCTTTTGGTTCATTGCTTCCTGTTTGACAGTCAAGTTTTAATTTTACAGTCAGCAAGGTAACACTGCTGAGGTGAGTAATGGGAAAGCACCATAGAGTATCAGCCTTTGGGGGAATAGCTTCTATTAAACATGCAGGGGAAAAACACTCTTCAAACAGATCAAGAGGAAAAGCAAAACAAAAGAACAAAGGAATTCTGGGTTAGGAAAGCTAAGAGCTACATAAAAAAATAATTGCTTCATTTTTCTGCTTAGGGCTGTACTGTAACATTTTATTAGGCAATTACTTTGTCATTTGAAGACTTCATATGTTCCAACAAAATAGGATTTTACCTGAATCACATAATGTAATATTTTCTTCCTCCCTTCCCCCTTGCAATCAGAGATATTATTGGCTATGTACTTTTTTCTCTTTCTAACAGCACCAGGTAAATCAGATTGCCACCTTTGTTGGCCATCTGTAGGTATTCTGGGAAGGGTGCCCAATTTTTTTTAACATAGAATAAAGCACTCCTTGTGTTGGTATAAAGCTGCTTGTAAATATAACTGAGTAAAATCCACCTGCCTAAACTTAACAGCCCCTACTGTGATTTCGAATTTAAGAATCATTGGGTAATTTGGTGGAGGCTAGGGGGTGAGTGAGTACCACAGGACAGTGCAAATCTAATTGAATTGTGAAATGTACCATGCATTCAATCCTTCAGTTTCTTGAGAAACTTTGCTTTCTTCAGCATAAAACTCTCTCCTCTGATATATCCTAACTCTTCCCTTTTCATTCATACCTACATGGCTTTCAATTCACAAATGTACTATATTCAAGCATCTTTGGTAAGCTGTTGGGGAAAAAAAAAACAAAAAAACAAAAACAAAACAAAAAAACAAAAAAACAAACCTGTTCCCACTCTCAAGCAGCTCTCAGTTTAATACAAGGAGTCTACATGCAAACAAAGGTGTACAAACAGGATATATAGAATTTCTGTTTCTCAGAACACCATCTATTACCACTAAAGATTTAAGTTCTAAACTCTAAAACTCTTGGGGAGGGAGGATGGAATTGAAGAAATGTGTGTCCACAGCCAAGTCATTTAATGAGTGAGTTTCTGTTTCTTTCTCTGTAAAATAAAGATAATGTAATCTCTAATGTTTGCATCATAGATTTATTGTGAAGTTCAAATGAGATAAAAATAGAATTTGAAGTTGCTGATCTACATTGGTTAAAGGCATTTCTTCATCTGGGAATTCTCTAGAATGATATATTACAATTTTATTACCTATTACTTTCCTAACAATATAAAAATGATGATTTGCTTATAAAAACTCAATAATCATTTCAATCTACTAGGCTATAGAAATTTAATGCTCTGAAAAATGTGCTTTATTCTAAAGGCTGTTTTCTTCATTTGTTTTTACTGTTTTTGCCTTTCTTTTCATCATAGTTCTTCATATTCATATGCATTCAAAGTTTTTAAAAGGCTGTGTGCAAAAATAAATATATAGATGGATTTAAATGTATGTAAAATATAAAAATAGATGGATGAATAAAACCAAAATTGATAGCAATCAAAGAGAGCTATCTAGATTTTATTATTTTTACCCCTTTACCAATTGAAGAATCATACTTACATACTATTTAAAGAATAGTCAAATGGCAAACTAACACTCTCTATTAGAGTTTCAGTTCTCTTTAAAATTATATCAAAGTATTTCTTAGCATTGTAGTCACTGGAAGTACACTATCTACCTACCTCTTTAGTTAATCTTGTGTCATAAGGAAAAGAAAAAAAAATGGAGAAAACACCTTTTTTTTTTTTTTTTTTTTTTTTTTTAGGAGCTATGATTGCAATGTTCTATAACCATAGTGATTCACCTTTCCAAAAAATAAGGAGATAAGTATTGTCTTTTTTTGTCAGAACAATATTTTCTCATAAGCTCTTGGAAAAGTCTGTGTGGTTTTTTTCCCCCATTCTCTCTCAAGTTCTTTGCTTAAGTAATATTTTCAAAATTTGCCTAAATTCCCTTGAGAATATTCCCTCATATTCAAATGAGGATGTTTTCCAAATGCAGAACTTATTGCTTTCCTCCCTCAGGGAGATGAAATGAATTGACTGATTTCTTAGAATATACCAAGGGACTGATAATATTTATGAAAAGTACCAATTATGTATGGATAACTTTCAACATTCCGAGATAAAAATCTAACAGCATTATTAAGAAACATGGCATTATGCTAATACTGCAGACGCTCAAGTTGTTAAGTAAGTTGAAATCCTTTGTTGATTCATTTGGTGAAAAAAAATAGTTTCTTTTTCAGTTTTGTTTCTCAGAGTACTTCATCTATAATTGAAAGTGTCTTGTCAATAATATTTTAGGAAATTTTCCTTTAGTGTTTGAATTAATTTTGAATTCATTAAAAGAAAACCCTCCTCAAATAGGTGCTTCAAAATAAATTTCTGCCAATTCAATATGCAGACTAAATATGTTGACTGAACTTTTCAGTCACCTAAACAATAAAAGAACCCATAGAAATATTTGATTAGAAGCTTTGGAAATATGACACACATACTTTCACATTGAAATTACCCAATTGAAATTCAATTACACATTGAAGATGAAATGATTTTACTACTAAAACATTGCTACTTTAAAGTCATCTTTTTCCTTCCCCTCACCCCAAATCACAGAATGTTGAGTGGGCTATCAGAAGCTCTTTATTTCAATTCAATATCTTTTTTTTATTAAAACTTTTTATTTGCAAAACATACGTATGGGTAATTTTTCAACATTCACCCTGACAAAGCTTTCTATTACAATTTCCCCCCCTTGTCCCCACCCCTCCCCTAGATGACAAGAAATCCACTACATGTTAATTATGTTAAAATACTGACAAATCGAATATATATATATATACATATTTCCACACTTATCATTGTTGTTCAAGAAAAATCATATCTACAAGAAAAAAAGATCAGAGAAAGGAAACACAATGAAAACAAACATCAATAAAGAGCATGAAAATGTTATGTTGTGGTCCACATTTCATATCCCTCTCTTTGGGTGTATATGGCTTTCTTCACTGAACAATTGGAACTGGTTTGAAAGATCTCATTGTTGAAGAGAGCCATGTCCATCAGAATTGATCATCATATAGTATTGTTGTTGCCATGCATAATGATCTCCTGGTTCTGCTCATTTTGCTCAGCATCAGTTCATGCAAGTTTATTCAGGCCTCTCTGAAATCATCCTTCTGGTCGTTTTTTATAGAACAATAATATTCCATAACATTCATATACCATAATTTGTTCAGCCATTCTCCAATTGATGGGCATCCATTCAGTTTCCAGTTTCTAGCCACTACAAAAAGGGCTGCCACAAACAGTGGGGCCCTTTCCTTCCTTTATGATTTCTTTGGGATATAAGCCCAATAGAAACACTGCTGGGTCAAAGGGTATGCACAGTTTGATAACTTTTTGAGCATAGCTCCAAATTGCTCTCCAGAATGGCTGGATCCGTTCACGGTTCCACCAGCAATGTATCATCAACTCAATATCTTAAAAAGAATTTTTTATACAATGTATCTGAAAAGTGACTATCCATTCTGTGTTTGAATATCTCCAGAGGGCAAAGAGAAAGCTTTTCCTTCAAGGCATCCCATATTCCTTAATAGTTTTCTTGTTTTTTTGTTTTGTTTTGTTTTGTTTTTCCATTTTTTCCTTTGCACGTAAATGGTTGACCAGAACAGACATCTCTACATCTTATAGTGTAGTGGAAAGGACACTACTGGGTATCAGAATCAAGAAGACTTGCATTTGAATCCCATCTATGCTCTTTGCCAACTAATGGTCTTGGACCATTCATTTAATCCATATACATCAATTTCCTTTTTTCAATTTCTCTGATTTGCAAACCAGGATTAATGCTATTAATATAACCTGTCTCACACATTTGCTACAAGAAAAGACACTTGGAAACTGGGAAGTGTTATTTAAGTGTGAGTAAATGTTTTTGTCTCTGCCCATACAAATTCTCTCCTTAATGTCTATTTCATATGTGACCTCATCAGTGATCTTTCCCTTATTCTTCCAGCTTGGGGGAAAAACAGTATAATAAAACTTATAATAGCAAAGATGGAAGAGTCACCAAAATCTAGGTTTAATTTCTCAAATGTATGATCATGGACAATTCATTTCCTTAAAATTACAGTAAAAGAATCACCAATGCATATTTCATAAAAGTGTTAGAGAAAATGAAGGAATTCATAAACTCAAAAGGGATGAATAAACATCATCCCCTATTGCTATGTGATCCCTTTCTCTTTGGTTCTCCGCTGCCACTCCATTAGACTTCACTTAAGACTTTAATTCTACTGTAACATATATTATTATATTTATTTGCATAGGACTTACACAAGCATTAAATTGTAAGCTTGATGAAGACAGGACCCTTTTCAATTTTTTCTTTCCACTTTGCATTCCCAGTATCTAACACAATTCTTGGCATGTACTGCCCAATTAACAAATAATTTGAGAGATTTTTGTAATATAACCAATGGCAAATATTAACATTGGACAATTAATCCAATAATCATAATATATATATATTACTGCTTAAGTGTTTTTTGTTTTGTTTTGTTTTGTTTTTTTAGGAAATAATAGCAGACTTGTACTTTTTTCCAACAAGCTCAATAAAGGAACAATAGGAAATATGAATGAAAATTTGGACAGCTTTTCCTTCATATATCCTGATAAAGAAGAATCTGTAGAAAAAATAACTTGCATCGGATATAATTTATTTATATTTAGAATCATTTTATTATGTTATTATTATTATTTTAATTTCAGGGCATTGGGAGGAATCTTACATGAATGTAGATGAAGATTGTAAGTGATGTTATAACTCTTCAGCAAAGTACAAAAGCTAGACCAGGAAGATCCATAGTGTAAGAAATTAGAAAACTTCTCAACTTCCCCATATCACCTGATGATCTTAGTATCTATCTTTCTGAAGTAAGTTTGTGGCTTACATCTTTATTAAATTTAGGAGTCAGACTCTTTGAATCACAAAATTGGAAGACGTCTAAGAGATCAAACAATCCAGCAATACCTGAAGAAAATGTCTGGTTCTGACCTAAGTGTGGAGAGGAAATCTCCTTGCCTCTTATTAACATTTCCTAAATAAAGATAATCCTGTAAAGAATAGAATTCAGTGAATGTCAAAAAAAAGTAGTTAAAAATAAAGAAAGAGTAAATATGCTACCCAAAGTTTATTTGTTTTAAACCAATCTCTTTAGTGAGAACATAAACATCTGCTGCTGATAAACAATGAGGACAAACTGTTTTGGATAATTGAGATGAGACAAGTCAAAACATGTACATAACTCCACATATAAATAAGAAAATATGCATGATTATAACTATAGCTGTGTAGAGCAATATAGTTAAATGCTGAGTGACTGGCCACTTGGGAAGATTGGAGGGCCAATATGTGGTTAAAGGGATCTTCTGTGTAATTAATTAGGTAAAGTCTCATGGGTTGAATATAGAACAGGGAAAGAATCATGACAGGATAAGGTTTTTCAGTGGGGAATGAGGATGTCATTCCAGAAAATGGGAATAAACTGTTTATTGTCTTGGATGTGATGCTGAACAAAGCACTTTTGGAAAGCTCCCTGGTTTAAATAAAGATCAAAAACTATATTAAATCAAGTGATGGGGGTAATTTACTAAAAGATGGAAGGAATGAATCCATATCTATAACTCTCACATTATTAGTGGATTGTTTTCCAAAATTAATATTAGAAATTAATCTTGACCTCTTTACCCTTTTTCCTAATTATCATCAATCCAGATGAGGTTCTTTTCAAAGAAACTATAGAATCAATTTCCTTACCATGATATCTGTCAATCATACTAATATTAAATTGTAGATTAAAAAGGATCAAGGATCATAGAAATAGAAGGGAACTCAGAAGAATCTGGTCCAAGCCTTCATCAGCACCTGTTTCTTCGACATTTCAAAATCCATGTCTCAAATGGTTCAAAAGATAAGTCAGAGTTTTTCTTTCCAAATGAACCCCTCTTTTGAACTTCCCTATTTCTATCAAAGGCACAACTCCATTAATCTCTCCCACATTAAAACCATCAGTTATTTTCAAATCTTTATTTTCATTTTCCCCATATATCTAATCAATTACATGTTTTCACATATATAATGATTCTACAGCATCTTGAAGCATAACCATTACCTTACTTCATGTTTTCATGATTTCTTGACTAGACTATTGCATTAGCCTCTATATCCCAATTTTCTCCCTTTTTTCACATAGCTCCCAAAATAATTTTCTAAGTATAGATCTGACAATGTCACTCCTTTCCTCAGTCAATGATTGTAACTCCCTGCAGTTTTTCATTTTTTCCAGTTTAATTTTTAAATGCTTTTAACATGTTAACAATATTTAATTTTTCCAAGTTACATGTCAAGAAAAATTTCAGTACTCATTTTTATTTATTTATTTATTTTTACTGAAGGAATTGGGGTTAAGTGACTTGCCCAGGGTCACACAGCTAGGAAGTGTTAAGTGTCTGAGACCAGATTTGAACTCGAGTCCTTCTGACTTCAGGGCTGGTGCTCTATCCACTGCACCACTTAACTACCTCTTAGCACTCATTTTTACAAAATTTTTGATTTCAAAATTTTCTATCTTCCTTCCTTCCCTGTTGTCCAAATATGATAGGTAATTGGATATATTTTATATATCTGCTACCATGTAAAACATATTTTCATATTAGTCATATTTGTGAAGGAAAATAAAAAGATCAAAATTAAAAAAAATGATGAACAAGTAAGAAAGCTAAAAATAAAACCTGTTTCAATCTCCATTTAGAGTCAATCAGTTCTTTATCTGGTTATGATTAGCATTTTCCTCTCTGAGTCCTTTGTACTTATCTTGAAAAATTGTGTTGCTTAAAGAGCAAAGTCAATAATAATTGATCAGACAAGGTTGCTGATATTGTGTATAATGCTTTCTTGACTTTGCTCATTGTACTTTGCATCAGTTCATACAAGTTTTTCCAGGTTTTTATGAAATCTTTCTGTTCATCATTTTTTTTGAAAATACAATTCATATAATACAATTGTATATTAATACAATATACAATAAAATACATTTGTATATCACAACTTGTTCAGTCATTACCTAATTGAGGGATATCCCTTCACTTTTCAACATCACAAAAAAGTCTGCTATAAATATTTTTGTATATGTAGGCCCTTTCTGTCTTTTAATGATCTGTTTGGATACAAACCTAATAAAGATATTTCTGACTCAAAGGATATGTACCCTTTGGGCATAGTTTCAAATTGCTCTTCAGAATAGTTGCATTGGCTCACAACTCCACCATAGTACATTAATGTTCCAATTTCCCTGCATCCTCTGCAACATTTATTACTTTCCTTTTTTGTATGTGTACTATTGGCTAATCTGATAGGTATGAGTGAGGTGGTATTTGAGAATTGTTTTAATTTTCATTTCTCCTTTCAAAAGTGATTTAGATCCCTTCTTTATATGCCTATAGATCACTTTAATTTTTCCATCTGAATGCTGCCTGTCCATATTCTTTGACCACTTATCACCTGAGGAATAGCTTGTATTCTTTTAAATTTGAATCATTTCTCTATATATTTAAAAAATAAAGTCTTTTTCAAAGATACTTACTTGATGTGAAGATTTTTTTTCTCAGCTTTGTGCTTTCCTCCTAATTTTAATTGCTTTGCTTTTGTTTATGCAGAAGCTCTTAAATTTAGCATAATCAGAATTAACACAATCAAAAATCTTTATTTCATAATGCTCTCTATCCATTGTTTCATCATGAATTCTTCCCCTTCCCCTTGGTCTGACAGGTAACTATTAGTTTTTAAATTTGCTTATGGTTTTTCCCATTACATCTAACTCATACAAGCACTGTGACTTTATCTTGGTATACAGCATGAGATGTTAGTTTCTAGCTAGTTTTTAATCCTATTGTTTTCCAGTTTTCCCAGCAGTTTTTGTCAAATAGTAAGTTCCTATTCCCAAAGCTGGGGTCTTTTGAGTTTATCAAACACTAGATTACTTTTGTCATTGACTTCTGTGTTTGGTGTACCTAAACTTTTCCATTGACCCACACTTTATTTCTCCAGATTGTTTTTTATGGTTACTACTTTATAATATAATTTGGGATTTACTTTGATAGGCCACCTTCCTTTGTATTTTTTCCCCTTATTTCCTTGATATTCTTGACATTTTGTTCTTCCAGATAATTTTGTTTTTGCTTTTGTTTTTCCTAGCTTTATCAATTAGTTTCTTTGTTAGTTTGTTAGGTATGGCACTAAAAAAAATTAGTAATAAAATTTGGCAATTTTTTTTTTACATTGACTTAGCCTTCCCATGCACAACTGATTTTTTCCAATTGTTTATATCTAACTTAATTTGTGTGAAAAACTATTTTGTAATTATGTTCATATAGTCCCTTTTTGGTTTTTAATAG
The DNA here is from genome assembly GCA_023553655.1 of Myrmecobius fasciatus. Classification (NCBI taxonomy): domain Eukaryota; kingdom Metazoa; phylum Chordata; class Mammalia; order Dasyuromorphia; family Myrmecobiidae; genus Myrmecobius; species Myrmecobius fasciatus. The sequence continues at coordinate 220,919 of JAJPUD010001923.1, read as the reverse complement.
ATACTGCTTATCATTTTGAGGAAAGATCTCTCTCTTTTTATGCCTATGTTTTCTGATTTTTTTTCACCCTTTATTTCTTTATTTTAAATAGCTTTTTATTTTCAAAATACATGCAAAGGTAGTCTTCATCATTCATCTTTGCAAAACTGTATGCTCCACAATTTTCTTCCTCCCTTCCACCCAACCTCCTCAGATTCAGGTGGAAAGCTGTATTTTGTTTAATTCTGTTTTCACCTATTAAATATATCTTATGATAATTATTCCATTTGCCTTTTTGTATGGTAAAGGTTTCATGTTTAAAGTTTGTAGTGTCCTGGTAACTGATCTATGTAAATAAGACACAGAATGGTGATGGGTCCAGAGTGCTGTAGCAAGTAGTAGGATTATTTCTCCCCAGAGTAGTGTTATCCCTGGAACCCCAAAGTGAGTAGTAGCAGAATGACTGTCCTATGATGAATTATTCTAAAATGCCTGATTAAGTACAGTTATGGTGGAAATTGAGAACTTAGGTCTCTAGCAAAAACATAATTGTTAAACAATCTCTGAACATTAAATTAAATGTGGGTCTAATAATAAATGACCTTTGGTCAATGATTAATGAGTGAATATGCTACCAAGGAAACAGAACCTATGTATATTATACTGTGCTAAGTGCTGGGTATACAAATGTGTAAAAAAAAAAAAATGTTCCTTGCCCTCCATAAACTTATGTTCTAGTAGGGGAAAATAACACCTACTGGACAGGGATGACCAGGATGGGAATGTTATGTTATAAATAATAAGAAGAATAATGTTAAAATTGAAAGCAATTCATAGGGGGGAAAATGTCCTTCCCAGCTAATGCAGGTCTGGTTAATTTTTTTACAGAGGTATGCATGGAATTGGGTGGGAGTGGGGGTGAGGGCTGTGTGTGTGTGTGTGTGTGTGTGTGTGTGTGTGTGTGTGTGTATAACAGGACATGGCCAGAGCAGTGGGGCTGGGCCACTTATGGTGAAATTCACCAGTTAGAAGCCCTGGAGACTTCAATTGAAAATGATGGGTCAGAGGTGGAGGTGGAACATGAAATGAAGATCACCAGAGAGGAGAATATTGATTATAATCAACTATAAAACCCATTCATGTTCCCTACCTTGCCCCCACCTCTTTTCTTTTTCCTTTTTCTCCTGCTCCTCCACTTTTTTTTTCCCTCTTTTTCCCCTTTCTCCCCTGGGGTATAATGTTTTTTTCTTCCTGATCCTAGTAAAGACAATGAGTGTGACATAAAGAAAGCCTGATATGAAGTTAGAAGATTTGCATTGATGTTTTTGTTCTGCCACTTACCATATGCATGACTTTAGGCAAGTCACAAACTCTCTGAGCCTCAATTTTCTCACTTGAAGTTCAAATGAGGGCAGTTGAATTAGTTAACTTCAAAGGTCTCTTCTAACTCTAATTCTATGATCTTATGAAACCAGAAATGAAAAAAAAAATTAAAAAGTCAAAGCTAATATTTTGCATATTCTCCTTAGAATGGTAAATTGAATAAAATGTATTTTATCCTGGACCCAAAGATCACATCCTTTCTTAGAATATTTGGCTTCTTAATCTTGCAGTGTTTATGATAAATGTGAACAAATTACCTTGAAGACAACTGGATTATGAACCCACATTTATAATACAGCATGAATACATGATTCTATGTGAAATCTTAAAAGATCAAAAATATGTCAGCATAAGATACTGGATGATGAGTAGGGAAGTTGGCATGGGACAGAGAAGAGGTGAAAGTCTTGTAAATTCCTCAAAAGTTTCATAATTAAAAGTCATTAATATAATCTTTATGAATATATCAATCATTTAAAACAATTTTATCTTAATAGAGAATGAATGGCCACTGACAGTATTAATTTTGTCTGTGTTCAGTTAAATCATATATTAGAGTAAAAGTCAGAGGCATGTCTCAGAAGAAAGGAGGAAGATTAGATAGTTTGTGATTCCTTCCATTTGAGCTGTTTTAATAAGGTGTTGATTTTGAAATGTGGGAAATATTCAAAAATCTTTCACCATTCTAAAAGAAATTTAGCCTGCACAGAATAATCATCATAGTGAATGATATGAATTGACTTTCTTGCAATTCCCAGACTATCTAGGAAGGAACGTTTTATCAACTCTCCTAACTTCTGGGGATCTTTGAACAACCTTTGAGATATTGATTAGCATATCATTAGAAAGGAGATCTGATCAGCCAAATACAGTCCATGTATCTCCAGACCCCTCCTTCTAAATTCCTGGTTTACCTGTATGGCCTCCCTGAGAAAAATACTCAAAGCTGTAATTCCCCTCTAAAAGATCTGATTATGAGCAAGATCTTTGCTAAATTCTAATAAGGATTAAGCCCACCATGAGGATATTCTCTCTCCCTCAGTGCCTTCTGTCTCATGACATCTTTCTCCTTACTCTGGATAGTTAGTCTAACTATATGGTCTCCCAATTTTATTTCATATTTGCCACTCTTGGTGCTTATTTTATCTCCTATTTTTGTCTACAACCTCTTCCCCTAAATAAAGCTGCCTTTTGCTTCTTCCTTCTCAGTTTCTAATCTCATTATATTGCAAGCTTGTTAAGATCTTGGGGCTATCAGAATTTAGTATGGTAGACTTTTAATATATATACATATGTACATATATACACACATATATGTACACATGTACATATATATGTATGTATTGACTGACTGATGTTTCCAAAGTAGAAGAATATAATACAAAAAAGCCCACAATTTTTAAAGAATGGAAAAGGAAGAAAAAGAAAAGTTAGAAAAATTTTTGCACAGTTTTATTTTATAAATCAATGAAAAGTACTTGAGAGGAAAATGAAATTTCATAGAGAAGCAAACTAGCTAAGGAAAAACATTCAGAGATAATCTATAGATGAAAACTGGAGGGCAACAAATGGGTATAAAATAGGGTATATCTGTTTGGGATAGCTAAGTGGTGCAGTGGACAGAATGCTAATCCTGGAGTCAAAAAAACCTGAGTTTCAATCTGACTTCAGACTCTGACTAGCTGTGTGACTGGACAAAGCATTTAACATTCTTGACTCAGTTTGCTCATCTGAAAAATGATATGGAGAAGGAAATGATGAAGCAATCCAGTATCTTTGCCAAAAAAACCTCAAATGGGGTTATGAAGAATTGGACATGACAACCAACCATAAAAATCTGCTAGCATTTCATTTGTAGCAATGGTTTAATTTGCTTTTAGGAAAAATGTCTGGACCTGATCAAATAGATATGTAAGAAACATGCTAGAGATGAAGGTAGATTTTCAAGATAAAGTTGTAAATATTCCCAAATAATTGAAAAGATCATGGATATTACTTTTGTTAGTTTCTTTTTAATTTATTAAAACTTTTTTATTTGTAAAACATATGCATGGGTAATTTTTCAACATTGACCCTTGCAAAGCCTTCTGTTCCAAATTTTTCCCTCCTTCCTCCCATCCCCTCCCCTAGATGGCAGGTAGTCTAATACATGTTAATTATGTTAAAATATATGACAAATTGAATATACGTATACATATGTATACAATGGATATTTCTTTTGCCCAAAGGGAGACCAAAAAGTCAATAGCACTTGTTGATCCTTATTTTTTTATCTATAAAATTTTGTTTTAATAAAATAATTTCTCTTATAACCAGTATCATGGTGATCCCTATGAAAACATGTAAAGGGAACAAACAAGATTTTACAGGCTATCCAAAACAATGGTGTTGAATTCAAATAGAAATGGAGGCCAGTAAGTCTTAAATAAGAATTCCTTTGGGTAGCATATTAAATCCGAATACAACACACTAACATTATCTGTGTTCTATTGTATTTGATGTATTTTGTAAGTATTTCCCAATCACATTTTAATCTGATTCTGTTGCTGGTACCTCTGTCCTAAAGGAATATTTTAACAATGACAAAACTGAGAATTGTGGAGAATAACATCTTTCTTAATGGATTGTTTATTGATTGAAAAAAGCCCCATGTGTGAAGGGTGTTGCAGGTGATCAAACTTTCTCTATTTAGGTTACTTCAGGGCATTTTGATTAAAATATCTGGCAAGAGAGAAAGACCCAGTAGGGGGTTGAAAAGTAGCTTTGTTTGAGCTATTGGAAGAAACCAAGAACTGGATCAGTTAACTGACAAAAAGCCTTCATCTGCTATTTTGTGACTGGCAGAATAAAGATTAATTTCATTAAAAAACTGCTTCAGTTCCAGCAAGTTTCCCTCAGGGTAACTAGAATTTGAGAGGTGAAACTTCTGAAAAGAAACATTTATTGTACTTTGTTGCCTTTTTTGATTTGAGAAGAGAAAGTAGAATTCAAAAATAGAGATTTTGTGGTTACTAATCCAAATTCTAAATAAATAAATAAATAAATGTAATTTAATTGGATAATAGAGAATCCTGTTAAAATGTAGGAAGGACTGACTAGATGTTTTTGTCTTGACCAGAGAAGTAATTTGAATTATTTCCCATGGGCTTCCTTTTTTGAATGGTTTTGCTTGTGTATCCAAAAGAGAACTACTCATCTCTTAATTTCTGTACTGGAATTGATATGATAGAGAACTATGCATGGGTAAACATGAGGCCATCATAATAAGTAGAGAGAGAAGAAATCAATGTTCCAAACAGCTGCTAGTAGTATGGGAAAAGTTTTTCTGCCTACAAATTATTGCTGGGATATAATCTGAATGAGTCTAATATTCATTTCTGAACTCCTATATAATAATGAAAGTAAGACTCTGAGCTATTTCATAAAGGTAATATATCACAGGAAGGAGCAATAAAGTAACTAGAGTAGAATTTCTCATTTCAGACAATGACTTTCCATCTTTTGTCTGTATATCTATGTATCATCCATCCACACACAGTTAAAATGTTTCCCAATTACATGTAAAAGAAATAATCTTTTAAAAATATTTAGATTTTTAAAGTTTTTTCCTTTCCTTCTAACCTTCTACTCTTACTGAAAGATAGGGGATTTGATATTGATTATACATGTGAAGTCAAGCAAAAATTTTTTTATGTTAATGAAAGAAAACAGACAAAAAATAAAAGAACAAAATCAAATAAAGTTGGAAAAAATCTTCAATCTTCATTAAGAAGAAGAAGAAAACTCATTAAGAGTTTTATTAGCTCTCTCTCTGGAGCTGTATAGCATTTTTCATCATGGGGCCTTTGGAATTGTCTTGGATCATTGTCTTGATCAGAGTAGCTAAGTCTTTTATAGTTGATTATCCTTGTAATATTGCTGTTACTGTGTACAATGGTTTTCTGGCTCTATTTATTTCATTTTTCATTAGTTCCCATGTGTCTTCCCATGTTTTTTTTTTTTTTTTTA
>JAJPUD010001923.1:174780-210549 GCA_023553655.1 Myrmecobius fasciatus | reverse complement strand
AGACCTTTATCAGAACCCTTAAATGTAAAGATGATTTCCCAATTTATTGCTTCCCTCCTAATCTTGTCTGCATTGATTTTGTTTGTACAAAAACTTTTTAACTTAATATAGTCAAAGTTATCTATCTGGTTTTCAATTAAGAGTTCCAATTCTTCTTTGGACATAAATTTATTCCATCTCCATAGTTCTGAGAGGTAAACTATATTACATTCCTCTAATTTACTTATAGTATCACTCTTTATATCCAGATCATGAACCCATTTAGGTCTTATCTTGGTATGTGGGATCTTTATGTTTTTATGTCCTAAATTCTTCCCTCATTCATATCCATGCTCTTAGTTTGCTTATGGCAAATACCTTTTTGTGTAAATCATGTACCCTTTTTGTTCTTCTTGCCGTACAGTGTGAAATTTTATATACCTAGTTTCTGTTATACTGTTTTCTAGCTTTCTCAACAATTTTTGGAAATAATGAGTTTTTGTTCCAAAAACTTGGATCTTTGGGTTTATCATGTACTAGATTACTATGCTCATTTACTAGAAGGTCATTTATACCTAATTTCTTCTACTGTCATATCACTTTGTTTCTTAGCCAGTTACAGATTGTTTTGATAATTGCTGCTATATAATATGGTTTAAGAACTGATATGGCTAGACTACCTTCTTTCATATTTTTTTTTCATTAATTTCCTTGATATCCTTGAGCTTTTGTTCTTCCAGATGAATTTTGTTATTTTTTTCTAACTCTATAAAATCATTTTTGATAGTTTGATTTGTATGACACTGAATAAATTGATTTATTTGGATAGAATTGCCATTTTTATTATATTGGCTCATCCTATGTCGATTAATACTTTTCCAGTTGTTTATATTTGCTTTTATTTGTGTGAAAAGTGTTTTATAGTTGTATTTATATAGTTCCTGGGCTTGTTTTGCCAGGTAGATTTCCAAGTATTTTATAGTATGTACAATTATTTTAAATGCAATTTTCTATCACTTGCTGTTGGATTTTGTCAGTAATATATAAAAATGCTGAAGATCTGTGTAGATGTTTATTTTGTAACCTTAAAATTTGCTAAAGTAGTTAATTATTTTAAATATATTTTAGTTGATCCACTAGGATTTTCTAAGAATGCTATCATATCATCTGCAAAGAATGATAGCTTTGTTTACTTATTGCTATTATAATGAGAAAACTTTTTTGAGGAAAAGTAGGTTATAGTTTTTGTATTTGGCAACTCATAACCTCTAACTAAGGATTTTCATTTTGTCTCTCTCTGTTTTGAGAAAGGTAATCCTAAAACTAACAGTCTGTTCTAGCAGGAAGCAAAAACTGAAAACTAGGCAGTTCAGCACAGAGTGGTCCTTAATAAAGCTGGGGTATACAGAGAAGCATATGGAGTATGGAGGGAAGAGAAAGAATATATCAAGTGCAGTTTTTCTCAAGTGGGGAAACTGCTATATGGTGATACTTAGGAAAGTCACCAGTGGCTGAGATCTATCTAACTTTGGGGAATCTCTTGCCTTTAAAGCACCAAAGCAACATCAAGAACTTCTTAGAAGGAGAAATTAAAGCTCTTTTCATCTCTTTTCCCTGTGTCAATATTCCTTGGTTCTGGCTAATCTGTATATGTCAGTTTATAACTTAAACTGTCACATTAATATTATGGGAATAATAAGTACAATTTGTTTATAAGCATGCCTGCTTTGTAAATAAAGAGATCAAATTAGTCATATAATAATTAAACTAATGATGGGAAACAAATGAATATGAGGATGGATTAAGTATTTGGAAACTGTAAAATCTCTATCGAATTTCTATCTCTTTATATATCTTAATAAGTTCTGTAGGGCCTTTAGACCAACAGTGAATACAAACATAGGTTCCAAAGAACTTAGTAATTCTAAGTGCCTCCATACCTCAGGTAAGGAATAGAACTGCTCAAGCACATATTAGAATAGAAAATGCCATTCTATAGAGAGGAAGGCATTTTATTGCCTTCCTATATGTTGACAATGGATCTACTTAAACTCTACATAATCTAAGTCAGAAAATGGTGTTTGATGCCAAGCTAAGCTTATTACCTAGGAAACCCAGGCTAGCCAAATAACTAGGACTGTTCAGTGAGGGGGAAGAATTCTCCTTTTAAGTGTAAAAGGTTCTTGAACTCAAAAGAGAAAATTAAACTGTCTTTTTTTCTTAATTCTTTCAATATTCTATTAACATGTATACAAGCAGTACTGAAGAATAACTAAATTGCTTGCTTTGGGGTCTATAAAACCTGGGTGCCAATTCTGCTTTTATCCTTCCTAGCCCCTGAGCACTTAATCAACTTCCGATGACTTTTCTGTTAAGTAGTAAATTCTTTTAATCTTCATTGATAAAGGAGATGATAAAAAATAGAAGGGTTCCCAAGTCTGGATTCTCAGAATTTTCCAAAGGGAGACAATCCAATCTCTTTGTATTCCTATATATCAGTAAGATTTCACAAAAAAACCACATATTAGACTTCAGTCCATTGACAGGGTGCCAGAATATAAAGAATTAAAACCAATATGCCCATATTGTGCAACATTTTTCTATAATTTCCTACTAACTTTTCAGGAATTTAGGAAGAAAATTTAAAAAATAAATAAAAGCATAAAAATGTGTAACAATTACTCTTGTTAATCATTACTAAATATACCCCCCATTTTGTAGTTTATTAACTTAATCTGAGATTCCCCTTCAACCTGTCAGGTCAATGAAGTAGTGTGAGTTGCTATCATGAAACATCCTAAACTCTCTTTGTTTGTTTTATATATACATATATATATAAATATATATATAAATATATATATACATATATGTATATATATTATTACATATTATTATTATTTTCCCAATTACTTGTAAAATAATATTTTAACAGATCTTTTTTTTAATTGCATTCTATTTTCTTTCCCTCTAATTCCTGTCTCCCATCATAGAGAAATCAAAAATTTGATTTGATATGTTTCCAAACACATTTTAATGTGAGTTATTAATAAAATTACAAAATAAAGGGGAAAAAAAGAAAGTAAAGTTAAATCAAACCTCAATCTGCATTTGGAATCCATTAATTCTTTTTCTCAAGATGGATAGCATATTTTCATTACAAATCATTCACATTTCGTAATCATGTAATATAGCCATTACTGCAAAAGGTGTTCTTCTGGCTATGATCACTTTATTTTTCATCAGTCTCTTTAAGTCTTTCCAGATTTTATTGAAACTACATTGCTTGTCATTTCTTGTAATACAATGGTGTTTCAACACAATCATACACAACTTATTTAGCTGTTACCCAATTGTTAAACATCTTAATTTCCAATATCTAGCACTACTTTAAAAAAAAAAAAACTTTTATAAATATTTTGTATATCCAGATTCTTTTCCTTTATTTTAAAATCTTTTTGGGAGACATACCTAGCAGTAATATAACTTTGTCAATGAGTATGAATAGTTTTATAGTCCTTTGGGCATAGTTTTAAATTACTCTACAGAATGGTTGAATTGGTATGCCATTTTATCAACAGTATATAAGTGTTTCACTTTTCTCATGTCCCCACTCACATTTGTCATTTTTTTCCTGTCATATTAAGCAAACTAATAGGTGTGAGGTCTTACCTCACAGTTGTTTTAAATTGAATTTTTATAAATCAATAGTGATTTAGAACATTTTTTCATATGACTATAGATAGTTTTGATTCCTTCATATGAAAGCTGCCTATTCAAATTATTTGATAATATATCAATTAAGGAATGACATTTCTATAAATTTGATTTAATTTACTATATATTTGAGTAATGAGGTCTTTATCATAAAAACTTTCTGAATTGTTTTTTCCAATTAGTACTATGAATTTTTCTCCATCCTATTTCTTGGTTTGTCCTAATCTTCCTTCCCTTCTATCAGCACCACCCTTTTCTTATCTCCTTTCCCTCCTATTTTCCAGTATACTAAGGGTATAATGTATGTATACATACCCAACTAAGTGTATATGTCATTTTTTCCCCCTTGAGCTATTGCTAAGGAGAGTAAAGTTCACAAGCTTATTCACAACTTCCCAACCCCCCCTCACAATAAAACCACTTTCATGCCTCTTATATATCAGATAATTTATCCCATTCTACTTCTCCTTTTCCCTTCTCCCAGGGCATTATTTTTTCCATCCCTTAATTTAATCTAATTTTTAGATATTCATATTAACAGTCATATTAATATTCTGCTTTCTGTCTATGAATAATGCTTCTAACTACCCTAATAATAAGAGAGTTTTAGGAGTTACAAATATCATTTTCCCATATAGGAGTCTAAACAAGTTAACCTTATTGAATAGAATTTTTTTTTCCTTCCTGCTTACCTTTTTATGCTTCTCTTGAGTTTGAGTTTTGCATTTTAATATCAAATTTTCTATGCAGCTCTTATCTTTTCTTCAGGAATGCTTTATAATCTTTTATTCCATTAAATATCCTTTTATCCTCAAAGGATTATACTCAGTTTTACAAGGTATTTGATTCTTAATTGTTCTTTTGCCCTCTGGAATGCTATATTCCAAGCACTCTGATGTTTTATTATTGCTAAATTGCTAATTTTTTTTTTCAATTGCTAAATCTTATGTTATCCTGACTGTGGCTTCATAATATTTGTTTTATTTTATTTTTTTCTTTTTTGACCACTTGCAATATTTTCTTCTTTACCTAAGAGTTCTAAAATTTGCCTATAATATTCCTGGGAGTTTTCATTTTGGGATCTCATTCAGTAGGTAATTGGCAAATCTTTCATTCAGTTTTTATATAACTCTTTAATTTTAGAATGTCATGGCAGTTTTCCTTGATACTTTCTTGAAAGATGATTCCAGATTTTTTTTTTTTAATCATGACTTTCAGGTAGCAATTTCAGCTAATACTTAAATGATCTCTCCAGTGTCTATTTCTGGGTCACTTATTTTTCCAATGTATTTTTTAAAGGTTTTTTTTTTTTCATTATTTGATTTTTTTTAATGTCTCATGGATTCATTAACTTTCACTTGCCCAATTCTAAGATCTAAGCAATTATTCTCTTCAGTAAATCTCTGTACCTCTCTACCCCACTATACTCCAGCAATTTGGTTAATTCTATTTTTTTAAAGTTCTTCAGTAAAGTGCTGTACCTCTTTTTTACATTTGTCCAGTACTGCTTTTTAAAAGGTTCTTTTCTCCAATGAATTTTTGTATATCTCTTTCAATTTGGCCAGTTTTCTTTTTAAGCCATTCTTCTCTTCTGTTAATTTTTGTGCCTCTTTTACCATTTGACCTATTCTGTTTTTTTTTTTTTAAGGTATTATTTTCTTTAGTATTTTTTTACACCACTTTAACAAGTTGTTAAGACCTTTTTCATGCTTTTCATGTATTACTTTAATTTCTTCCCTGAATTATTCCTTTATCTCTCTTATTGATTTTTAAAAGTATTTTTGAGTTCTTTCATGGTCTAAAACCATTTTTTTTCCTTGCAGTTTTTAATGCAGCAGTTTTGACTGCATTATCTTCCTCTGTGTTTGGGTTTTGATTTTTCTCTATCACCATAGTAGTTTTTTATAGCCAGAATTTTTCCATTATTTCGCAATTTTTTAAAAACCTACTCCTTGACTTTTATTTGTATACTATAGTGGAAATTTGCTTTTGGGGGGAATTGTTCCAATTTTCTTTGTTGTTGTTTTGTTTGGCAGTTTCCAGAAGTCATCCTGAGGATCTGTAAATTTTCATTTCTTCCAAAGTAGTATGATCTGAGGAAAGGTATGTTTACTATTCTCTTGGTCTGTACTCTGATCTGTGAGTGATCAAAAGCACTCCTTTCCACCCTGGAAGTATGACTAGGCTCCCAAATCTCCTGTGACCTCAAAATCCTATGTACTAGTGCTTCTCCTTGCTTTGGGAATGAGATCCAGCTTTGCAACCCAGAATAAAATATGAACAGTACAACTGAGACCTGCTGCCACTGCTATTGACTAAGAGGTCCCTATAAACTTCTTCTGACCAGTTGTTTGATCACTTTACCTTATATAGACTGAAGGTCCATAAATTACATCTATTTCCACTGATTTATTAACCTTCAAACTCTATGTTTGGATTTTGTCTAGACCTTGTTCCTCTCTCACTTGTTTGCAGCATAATTTGCCTAAATACTTTGAAAGTTATCTTAGTCTGGAAAATTGTTTCATACTGTACTTTGGGGGATTTTGCCATTTCAGAATTTGTTTTGATTCAATTTTTAATGTTTAGAGACATTTTAGGGAGAGTTCATATCAGTCCCTGACCTTTCTCTACCATCCTGGCTCTGCTTCCTCCCCTACTTTCAATGTTAAAAAAAAATCTTTACAAAGCTTCACATTCTAGCAATATTGCCATAATAGTAGTCCCACAAAGCCCCCCAACCTTCCCAAAAAAACTTAGGTGAATAATTTTTTTTTCTAGTTGAACACAACTATTTCTCACAGTGGACTGTTATCAAAATGACAGATAAGTCATTTTTTTCCATGAAATGTTCATCAGTCCTATTGTGGCATATTATTTACCCTGGAAGACCCCTGAGCCTCTGGGAATAACCTTGACATGAAAAAATGTATCATATCTTTGAAAATTTTGCATAGCAACAAAATCAATAGGTAACAAGTTTCTAGGGGTTTATTTGCCTTAAAGTGAATGTCCATTTAATTTATTAAAGAAAAAGGAATAGCACTTTTTATATAGATAAATCAAGTCAAACTATTATAGCAAAACCAATACAGCCCAAAAGACTACTGGCAAATACAAGATGTAGAATATCATGCTAAGACACAGGCAAACTATTTTGTTGAAGTAATTAGGATATGAACATACTTCTTTATTAATCAGTTCTTAAAAATATAAAAATCTTGTTTGCCTCTGATTATGCTTGTGTAGAACTAGGCATAATTTGTAAAGTATGGTATATTGAATTAAGTGGAAGCTCAATTAATATATGTTTTGGAATTGAGTATCATGTATTAAAATAGTTCTAAACAACCATCCAATCAATTAGGGATTTATGAAGCTTTGAATATGCACAGGGAATTGTTTAGGTGATAAAAAGTTAGAATGGTGTTAGGAAAACCTGGATTTCACTGCTTCTTCTTTTACTTCTAAATATATAACCCTGAACAAATCACTGAACTTCTAAGAAAATGAATGACAAAGCATTATTTAGTGCTTACTATTTGCCAGTATTACTCAAGCAACTCATCACTTATTTATTAAAGTCACAACCAGGCTGTGATTAGCCTCCTTGGAAAGAATTCCTATGTTAAGAGTCTTGCATGCTGTAAATATAACAAATCTCACAAGTATGTATATATGTGTTCCAAGCAGTATGCTCTAAGCTTTAAGAAGTTCTTTTCTTCAATGAATTTTTGTTCATCTTTTCTCATTTTTTTCTTTGTTTCTTTTACCAAGCTATTGAATTTTTTCATAATTCTCTTGCATAAATCTCATTTCTTTTCCCAGTTTATTTTTCTGACTCTCTTATTTGATTTTTGAAATTCTTTTTGAACTCTACTAGGAGTATTTTTGGGACCTGAGGCCAATTCATATTTCTCCTTGAGGCTTTGCTTTAGATATTTTTACATGTTGTCTACTTTTGAGTTTCTGTTTTTAATCTTCCCTATCACCATAGTAGCTTTGTTGTACTTCTCATTTTTCAAACTATTTTGTGATTTTTAAAGTTGCACTCTGCTCCTTCAGCACAATACTGCCTCATGCTTTTTGCACTAGGCAGGGGTTGAACAATGGCTTGCTGAGCATGAGAAAGTAGGAGTGGGAGTGGGGTTAGGAAGTTTGCCAGTGCAACAGGCCTCCAACTTTCTATTTGTGTATATATAGATAAGTCATTTCACCTTTCTTGACTTCAGCTCCCACCTCTATCAAGTTAGAATAAAGTCTCTGAGATATCTTTTTAGTTCTAAAACTATGAGGAGTATCTGATAGCTTTGCTTTTTTTTTTTTAAAAACTACAGTTTTGGAGAAGGAGGCAAGCACTGGTGTATACACTTTTTATTTAAAAAAAAAATTCCTAGGTATGTATACTACCACATGCTTATTTATAATCCAGGTTAATGGAGAGGCCCAGGCTAGTATATCATTTCACTTTAGGTTGCTCTAGAGCTAAAGCCAGTCAGGTGTCCATGCTGAGTTTGACATCAGTATGATAAGTTCCAGGAACAAGGGGTCATCTGGTTGCTTAAGGAAGGGTGAGCCGACCCCAATAAAATTATTTGCCATTTAAAAGATATGAACAGACAATTTTCAGATGATGAAATTAAAACTATTTATGATCATATGAAAAGATGCTCCAAATCACTATTGATCAGAGAAATGCAAATTAAGACAACTCTTAAGTACCACTACACACCTGTCAGATTGGCTAAAATGACAGGAAAAGATAACGATGAATGTTGGAGGGGATGTAGGAAGGCTGGGACACTGATGCATTGTTGGTGGAGCTGTGAACGCATCCAACCATTCTGGAGAGCAATTTGGAGCTATGCTCAAAAAGTTATCAAACTGTGCATACCCTTTGACCCAGCAGTGTTTCTATTGGGCCTATATCCCAAAGAAATCATAAAAGAAGGAAAGGCCCCACATGTGCAAGAATGTTTGTGGCAGCCCTTTTTGTAGTGGCTAGAAACTGGAAACTGAGTGGATGCCCATCAATTGGAGAGTGGCTGAGTAAGTTATGGTATATGAATGTTATGGAATATTATTGCTCTGTAAGAAACGACCAATAAGATGATTTCAGAGAGGCCTGGAGACACTTGCATGAACTGATGCTGAGTGAGATGAGCAGGACCAGGAGATTGTTGTGCACGGCAACAACAGTACTATATGAGGATCAGTTCTAATGGACATGACTCTCTTCAACAATGAAATGCTTCAAACCAATTACAATTGTGCAGTGAAGAAGGCCATATACACTCAGAGTGAGGGATGTGAAATGTGGACCACAACATAACATTTTCATGTTCTCTATTGATGTTTGCTTGCATTGTATTTCCTTTATCCGATTATTCTCTCTTATAGATATGATTTCTCCTGAACAAAAAAATGATGTGTGGCAATAACTATACATAAAAAATATTATTTGCCATTTAGCGGAGGGTTAGGGCAGTAAATTCTATTATACTTCTAGCCTGGATGAGACAGCGAAAACCAGTCTCAAAAAATTTAGATAAAATATTTTAAAGAAAATTCAAATATCTCTCTTTGATTCTTCCATCAAATGACAATTTTATTGCTGCTTAGCATAGCATTGTATTTTTTACAATGCTTATATTGTCATAAATATAGATATGAGTAATTCAGTATGTACAGATATGGATGAGTTATGATTTATATATTTGGAGAGAGGGTCCACAAAGACACATTAATAATTAATTTGGTGCTGTAAAATAAAATATCTAGATATTTTAATTAGGCCTCCCAAATCATATGGTATTCCTAATTTTTTATTTACTTACACTTATAGATATTGATGTTTCTTTCTTCTAGTAGTAAGGTGATGGGCAAGGTTTCTATCTGTGGTGTGGGCAATTCCTTTTATCATAATTCCCTCCATTTTTCTTCTTTATCATAGTGTCTTAATGAGTCACATGTAGCATTCAGGATTTATGTTTTTGTAACTTCCAAATGATTTTACGTTAGACCACGTTCAAGACAGAATTTGAATCCAAGCATTCCAGATTCTAAGCCTAGCACTTGTTCCTCCTTGTTATAATGTCATTTCATAAGTGAGACCTAACAAGGCAGCCAGGTGGTAAGAGTCTAGCTGATGTCTCATTGGACAGAACAATGGACCTGGAGTCAAGAACAACTGACTTCAAATTTAGTCTGAGATATTTACTAGATGTGTTATTCTGGGCAAGTCAATTAACACTGTTTGCAGTAATGCCCTGGAGTATGGCATGGATAGAATGGAAATGGCAAACCATTCTCATATCTTTACCAAAAATAATCCATAAGAATTGCAATTTACATGGTCATGAAAAGTCTGAAACAAAAGCTCTTCAACTCTTCTATAACTTAACTTTTTATTAAATATACATTTTTGAGGAGAAACATCATTAGTTTTAAAGAAAGGATTTTTCCTATCCTTTGTGCTGTTTTTCTTGAGTGAGTGTAAGTTAAGCAGAGGTAAGGTTTGAGAAACTTGGTTTTGGTCAGTAGATTAATTTGCGCCTTAGCTAGTCACTGGAAGACATTTTATGTACAAATAGATGCACAGAGTGCAAATATTATATATATAGTATTCATACATGTTGCCCCACTCCGCCCAACATACATACACTTTGGCCTAATTTGTGGGGAATAGAGAATAGAATAACAATGAGATGCAGAACTGGTAATTATCAGAAGTAATCAGTTTTAGTGTTGGGGGACCCAATTTAAAATCTCAGCTCTGAGACTTACTAACTACATAATCTTGGTCAAGTCATTCAACTCTGATAAGTCACAATTCATGAATTTTAGAGAAAGGAGAATATACTGACTGGTCACTAAGTTCTCAATTAACTCTCAATCTATGATGTCATGGTTTATGAAATTATGAAGAATAGTTGAATAAGAGGATTGATAAATGATATCTTTCAAAGGTAATATAGTTCCAATGCCATTTGTTTTCCTACTAAAAGCTCTTTTCATGATTATTACAAGTTGATATTTATTGCTTTAGGATTTTGTGAAAGAAATTAAGGACTATTACTCAACTTAATAACTTGCTAGTGAACTCAAAGAGTCTTGACCCAAAATGGAAGAAACAATATAAAGATTGAAGTCAAGAAAAAAAAAAAAAAAAAAAACGAGGCAGCAGAAGCTATCTCATGCTGAGATAAAGATGTCAGATCAGGAGAATAGGGCACATAGAATAAAGGGAAATAACACTGATATAGGTGAATAAGATAGCAAGCATAAACTTTATTCCATAGGAAGTAAATGTGGGAATTTTCATGAAGAAGTATACTTCCATATTCAAGATAAAATAAAGAGATTTCATAGACAGTAGCAGGTGTGAAGAAACATGTTACTGGGCTCTAGAGAAATATAAATCTTGATGTTGCTGAAGGGTATGAAATTGGTCATATGGAGAACTTACATAGCCAGTTGTGAGGCATACTTCACTTCTAGAGTATATATCCGAGCCTGCCAAAACTTATCAAAGCTGCCAACCACAACTCACTTTTGTTGATATGTATATATGGTATCGCCAAAAGAAACCTGGAAATCATCTTTAGTAATTAGGAAGTTCTGGACAGAAAATCCAAGGACTTGGGGACACAGGTGGTGTTTTCATTTCTTTTTCCAATTGAAGTTTTAGTTTTTGGAAGAGAAAATAGAATATGGTAAGTGAACATCTGGTTCTGTAGATCATGGCAAACAAAAGGTTGTGGTTTTATGGGCCATAGGTTGAGATGCCAGAGTGATAAACTCTTGGCTAGGCATGAGAAATATTTCAAGGTTTAAGGTAAGACTATTTTTATCTAGAGACTTGCCAAACTGAATAAGAGCATGAAACTGATTATGGAAGGAGGTGTGAGTGTAGGGGAATATCTGGAAAAGCATTATAACAAGATAGTGTGAATACATCAGGTAAAACTCAAAAAGAAAAAGAAAAATGAAGAAAAAAAATTGTGAAGTGAATGGTTTTAGGAAAAAAATTAGAAAGAACTGTATAAAGTGATGGAAAATGAAATGAAGTTAAAAAAAAAAGCAATTCATGATATTGATCCTTTACAAAGTTTCCATCCTATACTCTAGGAGTCACTTTCTAGTCCTCTTGTGATGTTATTTCTTCAAAAAGAAAAAAAATGTTAAATACTGTAATATCATTCCATAATTTTCACATATTGTAGCCATTCTCCATTTGATGGACATCGCCTAAGTTTCCAATTCTTTGCCACAAGAACAGCTACAAATATCTGGGGAATCTCTTAGTCTTTTATGTATTTATAAACATTTTTTTAAGCACTTTTTACATCAAATTTTGCACTAGTTGTTTTAGGAGTTGAACAAGAAATGAGTAAATAAAAATTAAAAGTGTAAGCATATATACAGAAATTAAAATGTTATGATCTATGAGAAATATAAAAAAAGACTAAATATATACTTAATAGAAGTCTGGTTCACAATAACATCTTTGCTAGAATATTTTGTTAATTTTTTTAAAGTTAAATTTTAATTTATTTTGTAGAAAGATTTTTTTTAATTTTTTCCACATGGAGTATAGCATTCAAGACAACTTATGGACAAAAACATTAATTTCTACCTCCATCACTTACCTGTGCAAAAAATTTATATGGAAGATCTATCTAGTCAAAATCAACATGCTTTCTCACTTGAATGTTATCAGGTTTTTATTAAAATGACCTCCAGATTACAGGTTTGTTTCAGAAGGTTCTAAACTCTGTCAGTGTTAAATGATTGAGTTAAAACCTCCAGAGTTCATTCAAATGGCAGGAAGGGAAAAAAGAATAGGGTGAAGATATTTAAACTTCTTCCTTGTGGATTGTTGTCCCTCTCCAAAACCACACCAACCTTCAAAATTGCCTCTATCGCCAAAATCTCCTTGGCCACCAAAACTTCCATGACCACTGCTGCCCTGATCAATTTCCTGGCCTCCAAAGTGACTGGGCTTCATTCTGCTCAGAGTTAACTATTTCCATCATTCTTCCCATCTTCTGTCATCTTAGCTTTGAAGTTAAACATTTTCTGAGTTGAAGTCCACAAAATTCAACTGTCTAGTTGATTCAGTCTCCCTGTCTGTCACTGTCCTGTCATTCACAGAGCTATGAAATGAATCTTTTATTTTTTTTCCTTTCTGCTGTATCTTTGAACAGATTTTTGATAAAAACTATTTTGTAAAACTTCTTCTTAATACTGGCTGCATTTGTTGTTTTTTGTCTTGTCAGCTCCAACTAGATGGCTTTGCCTTCAGTTTCTGTGCCGTTTCAAAAATTTAAAGCTTCTTACACGTCTTCCACAGAGTCATATTTAGTGAATATCTATCTTTTAGGTCAGCCTTAGCTGTTCTTTGTACAGCAAATTCTTGGGGAAGATCAGCATTGCATCTCATTTTTTTTTGTTCTCTTAATTTTTTCCAACTTTACTTTAGAGTCAAGTATTTTGGCTTTGTAGGACCTTTTCTCTGCCTTCAGGGCACTTGAATTTCACATACCCAAACTTTGTGGTGGCAGAACTGTGAATGTCCACAGTGGTGAAACCCCCCCCCCCTTTTTTTTTTTTTTGCCAAGAAACCTATAATGCCAGTTTTTAATTCAGATGCAGTTTTGTTCATGTTCAGGTTAGCAAAAAGAAATTAAACTTTTTAGACACTCCAGTTTCCAGTTTCTATTTCTTAGTCCATTTCCTTTGTTCTTTTTTCCTGATACTTCTTTGACAAGGATTTCCTCCTCATCTTTTTCCTCCTTTTCATATTGCTTGGCTTTCCCATCTTTCTCAGGAGTTATTTCTTTGGGCTTCTTATAGTGTAGAACTAGAGCAATGCCACTGGGTCAAAGGATTATAAACAGTTTTATACTGTTTCAACATAGTTTCAAATTACTTTCTAGAATGACTGGATCAGTTCACAGCTCTACCAATAAAGCATTAAAGTTTATGGGTTTTTTTTGCACAACCCCTCTAGGACTTCTATGTCATTGTTTAAATGAGTTCCTATGGTCCTTGAATAGGAATCAACTTAAGAAACAATTGAATTCCTTGACCAACTATTTTTACTACTATTTCTAAACTACTAATGCTCTGTTTGGAAGCTATTTGCTGTTATTGAAATGTTGAATTTTAATTCTCAGTCTTCAGAGTAAATTGATAAACTTTGTAGTTCTCTACTCTAGATAGATAGATGGAGGGATTTTATACACACACACACACACATACACACACACACACACACACACACACATACACACATGTGAATAAATCCAAAAGGACTGACTTTACTGTTGGGTTTTTTAGTGAAAAGGTAAGAGAATTAATAATTTTAAAACTCTATTACCTTAAACATATTTCAGAACATTGTCATCTTTCCTATAGTTTTTAATGATGATGATAATAGGAACAAATTTGTGCTTTAAATTTTTAGAAGTTATTTATGTATATTTTCTTATTTGAAACTTAGAACAAACCTGAAGTAGATACTATGAGTACTTTTATCTACATTTTATAGGTGAGGAAATTGAGATTCATATTAAATGATATAAAGTCACAACTAATTAGGCATCAGAGACAATATTTCATGCCAAGTTTACATAATTTCAAATATTACATTGCATTTACTTTTTTTTTAGTTGCAGAGGGGGTTCTTCATTGATTACTGGTTCAAGAATTTAGGAAAAAACAAACAACAAAGAAAAAAAATATAGTTTGCTCTTTCAATAGGCACCCCTGTTGATCATGCTTATGCTAAAGTGGACTATTGGTTTTCTGTTTGGGCAGAAATACAAAACTGTCTCTAAACCCCCACAATAGAGTGTCAGCTTTTCCTCCCTTGCATCTGTCATGCTGAGCTCATGGCCTTCAGTTTAATCAACAGTATAAAATATTTGCACTCTCAGCATTTGTTAGGATATTTGGTTATGAGCAGAATGAGAACCAGCACCTGTCGACATCTCATTTAATACATGTGATACTGGGGAGCCATGGCCTAGTAGGCATTCTAATGCTCTATTTATTCAAATAGCCTCAATTTTATTACTATATTAAGATAGATGGTAAAAATGAAGAGATATTGGCCCTTGCTTTCTCTGTCCATCCCTAAGATCTCTTCACTCTGTTATACTCTAATGCATTTTCCTTTGCTTTTAACAAGAGTTGATATAAGTATCACAGATACTTCATCAGGATACTAAATCTTTGATATAACTGTTTAAAAAATGCTCTCCATGAAGTTATTCAGCCTCTTTCTATGATAATTCATGCTTGAGTTTAATTCCTGGAAAAATATTTGCTATAGATAAATTCATTTCTTTGGTAAAAAGTGTATGAAATAATCGTATGCACACACACACACACAGAAAAAGACAGACAGACACAGAGAGAGACAGAGACAGACAGACACAGACAGAGAGACAGAGATACACACACATACGTGTGTGTGTGTGTGTGTGTGTGTGTGTGTGTGTGTGTGTAATATTTATCAAGTGTTGCTATATTCTAGGCATTGTAACAAGAGCAGGTAGTACAAAAACAGAATGATACCCTATTATTTTTTATTTTATTATTATTTTTTTAATACCAGGTCTCTCCATTTATTCCAGTTTGGAAGAACAGTATCATCTCAGAGGCCTGATCATTCATTGATATGCATGGAAACTTTGATCTGATCCATTTCTGACTTAGGTAAGTATGCTCCTTTTGGGGAATTTAGTAGCCCCTTTCTTATCATATTAATGCAAGTCTAAGTATGGACACCTAATTGACTTTACCCTATAACAGCTCAGAACTCCCAAGCTTAAGTAAACCATTAGCCTTAACCTCCTTATTAGCAAGAACCACAGACTTGTTATTTGCATCTATTCCTGGTGGACTTACTAGAGAAATACAAAACATAGAAGAAATCACTACCACTTTTGGAAAGTGGTAATGATCAGTAGAGGAATGGAGAGGGTATCCATGCTGCTAGTATGGATCCACTAAGCAGGTATTATAGAAAAAGAACAGAAATAGAGCAGGTTGGAGGAAGAGGAGGTAGTAGAATAAAATTGAAGGAATTATAATTCCAGGGTTGGAAGGGACTTCAGTGGACCTTATGACATATATGAAAGAATTAATGCACACATTAAAAAAATACCCATTATAACACTATGGCATAACTGGTGAATGAATGATCAGCGAATCTTTATTTGAAGACTGTTAATGAAAAGAAATTCACCAAGTAGGCAACACATTACACTTTTAGTCAGTACTAATTATAAGGGAGATGGCCTAAATCAACCTTAGGCATTAAACCCATTTTTTTTTTACATTTGCAATTTCAACCGACTTGCTTTGTTCTCTGTGACCAAAGAGCAAATTGTATCTCTCATCTACACAACTGTTGGTCAAAAGCTTGAAGACAAATATCATGCTTTCCTTCCTCCATGTCCCAGCAAAGTCTTCTTGTTCATAATGGACAACTTCCATTCTTTTACCTTATATATACATATAATCAACTTAAGGGCCTTTACCATCTTAATTGCTTTTTTTCTGTACCCTCTCAAGTTTGTCAAGGACCTACATAAATATTTGTGGTCAGAGATGATATGATATTCATCCATATCCATGGACATTTCATAATATGTTGTGAATTCAGAAGTGATCTGACCAAGATAGTATATATAGAAACTACTTACTATTTCCTATTTCTTAGAAGTCCTGTTTCCTTTAATGTAGCCCAAGATGATCACAGGAGCAGTTTGGGCTATCACATAATGCCACTGACTTATATTGAGCTGGCACCTCACTAAAATCAATCTCTCTCAAATATATATATATATATGTGTGTGTGTGTGTGTGCATATATGTATGTATGAGTATGTATATATGTGTGTATATGTGTTTATACACACACACACACACACATATATATATAATGTATACATTTCTCAGACAGCTGCCATCTAATCATGACCTTTGAAAATAAAAAGAAACATTATTCTTTTCTTGAAAATATGCTTTCTCAGGGCAGCTAGGTGGCACAGTGGATAGAGCACCAGCCCTGAAGTCAGGAGCACCTGAGTTCAAATCTGGCCTCAGACACTTCCTAGCTGTGTGACCCTGGGCAAGTCACTTAACCCCAACTGCCTTAGCATAAAAAAGAAAAAAAAAAGAAAATATGCCTTCTCTTTTCTATTCACTTCTTAGAAAAATGAGAGCCCAATGCAAAACTTTACTTAGGCTAAGAAGCACTCCTTATTCTCCCTTTGAATGCAATCAGTTTTGTGTTGTACTTGAACAAATTATTGGGGAGGTAACATAAAGGAAACCAAAAGAGAATTGAATTGGGTCTGTGACACAGCAAGTGTAAAGGATAATATGTTGGCTTCTCTTGTGTTAGTCTATACCCAATGACAAAAAGCCTTGAGGATGGCTCTGAACATGATGAAAAGACCAAGAATGGGATATATATGAGAAGTCTTGGATAAAAATCATATATGATAGGCAGCCCTATAGCTGATCTTGAATATTGAGTTATGGTTTAAAAGAAACTTCCCAAATATTTAGATCATAGTTTCATGAAAGCATTAAATATTTCTTTGTATTTTGTAGTATATTTATCTTAGAACTGCATTAAGAAATTCTGGGAGTAGAAGATAATATCTTCATAAGATAAATAAGTTAATTAATTGATAATATAATCATGAAGTAGATCAAGAACAATTACATCTGTTTATTTCCCATCAGGCTGCATGGATTTTATCAATTCCCCATGGTAGATACCTCCTTCACTTCCTTTTTAATTTCTTATGTGTTGTTTCTCCCATTAGATTTTGAGTTTGTTCAAGGGTAGGGATTGTCTTTTGCCTTCTTTGTAACTCTAGTGCTTAGTATGATGCCTGCCGCATAGGTGCTTAATAAATGGTTATGGACTATGTGACAGGTGCAAGAGCTGAGCATACTAAGAAAGGCAAAAATCTATGCAAGTCCCATTTTAATGTGTGAGACAGTATGGCAAATTTTGAACATCCAAATATATATATGTATATATATATTTGTATATAAATTTATATATAAATATAAGTATAAAAAATTTTAACTGAGTCTTGAAATAAGCCAAGAAAGTCAGAAAGTTTATATTAGAAATTTATATATATATATATTTGGGTTATTGGGCACACATACTCAAAAGACAGAGTTTGGGACATGGAATGCTACATTTGAAGAGCAGTAAAAATAGCAATGTCTCTGGATGGTGGATTATGTGATAGGAAATAACATATAAGAAGACTGGAAATATGAAGAGCTTTAAATGTCAAATGTAAGCATTTGTATTTGACCCTAAAGGTAATGTTGAACCACTTGAGTTTATTGAGTAGTGAGGTGATATGATCAGATTTGTGCTTTAGGAAAATCACTTTGACAACTGAATAAAGACTGGATTGTAATGGGAGAGACTTGAGACAGAGAAAAAAAAAGACAAAACAAACAAATAAACAAAAAACAATCCAAAGGTTTACAATAGTTCATGCCTCAAATGAAGTGATCCTGTACCAGGAAGGCAGATGTGTGAATAGACAGAAGTACATAGCCCAAGTAAAAATTATTGTATATAGTTGTTTTTTTAATTATGGTGTTGTAAATGAAGATACCAAATTCAATTCAATTTCACAGATTCATTAAGTACTTATGAAACAGAAAGGTATATTAAATGGAATGTGAGCTTAGAGGTATAAAACCTAACTTTATATCTTGTTTCTGATACTAGTGCTATGATCTTGGAAAGTTACTTGATTGGGAGAGCTTCCTCAGACTTATTTCCTGATGGGAAAAGGACTGAAAATAATCAGACTATCTTATCTATCTATCCATCCATCTCTCTAGGTACTTTGGTAAATCTATGATATCAGTTATATAATTTTACAGACTTCCAATGCTGAAGAAATAAAAGATTCTTAGTGCATTTCATTACTTAACATCTATGTTATGCAAAACTATGCTAGGTGCTACAGATACAAATAAAATAAACATCTAAGACTCCTTGTACTCCAGTTTACATACTTTTGACATGTCCTATCATTGTGAAATTCATTAATTCAAATGGAGTTTTCTTTAATTTGATGCTCTTAAAAATGCTGTCTTTTTCAATTCTTCCCCATATTTACTTATAAAACACTTTATAACAAAATGCAGTTTAAGCAAAATGAATAAACATATTGTGATGTCTAAAAATGCATTTTATTTCACTGCTACTCTCCTGAAATCACAACCAGAGAGGACTATGATGTAGTGATGTTAATTCTTGTAGAAGTTTTTAAAGTATTTGTTTACTAGAATAATATTTTACCAATGTATTTTTAGAGAATTCTGATGAAGTATCCCACAGTGAATATTTTTTTAAATACCAAAAAATTCAGTCTTCCAAACTCAAAACTACTCAACACAAACCTAAGGGGAAGGTATTATAACTTTAAAAAAAAGAACACATTTCCCAAACAAAAACAATTTCAAAATAATAGCTTTTATTGTTACATATTATGACAACAAAACTTACTGTAAAAATAAGTGAGATCTTGAGAGCAATTTAACAATTTTACCTAAGAATACTATAAGCTTCTCTTTTACCACACCAGTGACTTAGCATATATATTAGATGACTCTAGAGTCTACAATCTTTAGAATCTTGGAGGGAAAATGCTGGATAATAAAGGAGTGTTCTTTTTGCCTAGGGATGAATTTTGTACAGCAAAGAGATCTCAACCTTGAATAAAGCTCATGGTCACTTTTAAAATTCAATGTTACTTTAAAAAGTACTTCATCTATTTTCCAAGTCTTGTATGTTTGACTTACATTCAAACTTGCATCCCTACAACACTCCACTGTGAAGATAGGTAATATAGCTAGAATCTTGCTGCTTTCTGACAATAATAGCAAAGTCTCAGCTGAGAAGAAAATTGTTACATGGCCTATAAAGCTGCAGAGAGAAAAAAGCATTTTTTTCCTTCAGGGTAAGTTTTACATAATAGACTTATTAGAGGCTCATATGATAGAAACTATGAAATCAGGTCCCATTCCATGTTGTTAAATCATTTATACTCTCTGTTACTCAGGTTTTTTTTCATCCAAAGATTGTCATCTTTTCTTTCATACATCACATTGGCAAAATAAATGGGGAGAGAGTACTTTATCAGTATAGACTATATTTGAATAATCTAACTAAAATGATGTCAGCACATAGAACATTCTGACAATAGGCTAGTAATTGAGGAAAATGTGATTGGGAAAAGGACTGAAAATAATGACTATCTTATCTATCTATCCATCCATCTCTCTAGGTACTTTGGTAAATCTATGATATCAGTTATATAATTTTACAGACTATGAGCCTGTTCATCCTCTTGAACTCTGGTTTACTTCTTCTCATAATTATTGTTTTTCTTTATGTCTTTTTCCATTGCATGGATAGTATTCAGACAAATCTACTGTTTACCAATTATACTTAGGTTTTACACTGTGATGGACCCATATTTATTTTCTTCTCTTTCTGATCACAATGTTGATGACAATTCTTGTGAATAATTCTTTTCACAATGTTTCAACCTTCTTACATGTATCATGTGCCACTATATATTCCTCTTGTTGTTCAGCTATAGTTTTTATTTGTAAGTCTATGTTGATTAAGTTTAGGATTAATTTATTTTAAAAAAATACTGCTTTTATTATTTGAAGCCAAAAAAGAATAAGGTAGCATTGAGTTATGCATATTCTATCCCAATTGTTGGGGAAAAGATAAAAGTAAATTAATTTTTCATTTATTTATATATTTTAATACACATTCCTTTATGAATCAAGCTGGGACAGAAAAATCAGAACAAGGGAAAGAGGAAAAAAAAACAGAAAAAGAAGCAGACATAGCATATATTAATTTGCTTTCAATCCCAGTTCTTTTTCTGGATGCAGATGGCATTTCCTATCCAAATTCTATTGGGACTGCCTTGAATCAATGAGTCACTGAGAAGAACCAAGACTTTCATAGTTGATCATTGTACTTTCTTGCTGTTACTGTGTGCAATGTATTCCTAGTTGTGCTTGTTTCACTCAGCATCAGTTCATGGAAATTTTTCCAGGCCTTTTCTATAATTAGCTCATTCATCATTTTTTTTAATAAAACAATAATGTTCTATTACTTTCATGTACTACGACTTACTCAGGCATTGCCTGGGTGTCTACTCATTTTCTAATTCTTTGCTACCACAAAAGAGCTGCTACAAACATTTTTTGTATGCGTAGATCCTTTTCCCTTCTTTATGATTTCCTTAGGATACAGACCTAGTAATGGCATTGCTAAGTCAAAGGGTATATATAGTTTTATAACCCTTTGGGCATAGTTCCAAATTGCTCTCCAGAATGGTTGGATCATTTCACAACTGCACCAACAATGCATTAGTCTTCTAGTTTTCCCACATGCCTTCCAACATTTTTTGTTATCTTTTCCTGTGGTACCTCAGAGTTGTTTTGATTTGCATTTCTCTTAATAGTGGTTTAGAGCATTTTTATATGAATATAAGTGACTTTAATTTCATCATCTGAAAAATCATTCATATCATCTGACCATTTATCAATTGCCAAGTCTAGTTAAATTGTCCAAGTCAAGTTAAATTGCCAAGCTAATTAGAGATATGAAATTTCCCCTAAGAACTGCTTTGGCTGCGTCCCATAGGTTTGGATATATTGTCTTATTATTGTCATTCTCTTTGATGAAGTTATAGATTGTGTTTGTGATTTGTTGTTTGACCTACTCATTCTTTAGAGTTACATTATTGAATTTCCAATTCATTTTTAGTCTATCTTTCCTTGGCCCTTTATTGAACATAATTATTATTGTATCATATCCTGAAAATGAAGCATTTATTACTTATATCTTTCTCCATTTGCTTGTAGGGTTTTTATGCCCTACAAACATAGTCAATTTTTGTGTAGGTACTCTGTACTTTTGAGAAAAAGATATTTTCCTTTCTGTTTCTATTCAATTTTCTTCAGAGGTCTATCATATCTAGGTTTTCTAGGTTCCTATTAATCTCCCTACTTTTTTTCCTTTGTGTTTTTTATTAGATTTGTCTGATTCTGAGAGAGGAATATTGATGTTCCTGACTAATATAGTTTTGCTGTCTTTTTCTTTCTGTAACTGGCTTAATATCTTATGTAGCAATTTGTATTATACATTCAATATCTTTACTACTTCATTTTTATGGTACCTTCTTTATTTCTTTTAATTAGATCTGTTTTTACTTTTCCTTTATCTTAGATCAAAATTGCTATCCCTGATTTTATTTTTACTTCAGCTGAAGCATAATACACTCTGTTCCAGTCTTTTACCTTTACTCTCTGTTTATCTCTGTGTCAAATGTGTTTCTTGTAAACAACATATTGTGGGATTCTGTTTTTTAAATCCACTCCACTATTTTCTTCCATTTTATGGTAGGGTTCACTGTTATGGTTACCAGCTCTGTATTTCCCTCCATCCTATTTTCTCTCCTGTATATACTTTTTTTCTCTCTTTCCACCTTGTCCTTCATAGTGTTTTCTTTTGTTCTGACTCTCCTCATCCACTACCTTATCTTTTATCAACCTTTCACTTCCCTTCTCTCTCCCTTACCTCTTTCTCTTAGTGTTTCTGCCCTCCCTTCTATACTGCCTCTCCATTTTCTTTCCTCTTTTTTTTCTCCTGATTGTATATAGGGATAAATAAATTTCTAAACACAATTGAATGATTAAGTTATTCCCTCTTTGAGCTAAACTTATGAGATCAAGCTTCACACAATGCTCATTCCCTCTATTCTTTCTCTGTTATGTAATAAATCTTTTGTGCCTCTTCATGTGATCTAATTTTCCCCAATATACATTTATTTTCCTCTTCTCCTGGTACAGACCTTTTCCCACCCCTCAATATCTTTTTCTTTGATATCATCACATAGTAGTCCATTCATAATCACAACCTCCATCCTTGTGATACCCCCTTCTGTCTTCCCTAGTAATAGATATAGTTCTCATGAGTTACAGATATCATTTTCCCACCTATGGTTGTAAATAGTTTAACTTTTGGATAATACATATTTCTCCCCCCCCATTTACCTGTCTATGCTTCTCTTGTATCCTGTGTTTGAGATTAAATTTTCTGTTTTGTTCTTTTTTTTTTCAATAGAAATGACTGAAAGTCTCTTATTTCATTAAAGATCCATTGCCTCCTTGAAAGATGATGCTGTCTCATGCTAGGGAGTTAATTCTTGGCTGTAACCCCAGGTTCTTTGTCTTCCAGAATATGATTTTCCAGGTTCTCTGATCCTTTATTGTAGGAGCAGCCAGATTCTAGGCAATCCTGTGTTGCTTTTTGATATTTGAATTGTTTCTGTCTGGTAGCTTGCAATATTTTTTCCTTTGAGATTATAGCTTTGGAGTAATAATTATATAAATAGACAATTGGTCATCAAACACTTGACTTACTTGCAAGTTATGAAATATATTATCCAAGAACAATTCTTGTTTAGAGCATAAACTTATATGCAAAATATCTCCCTGGGGAAAAAAGCATTCAAGATTATACATGATATTTCTTTATAAAATGACAAGCCTCAATAAATAAATCCAATTTACAAAAAGTTGGTAAAAGATCAAACTAGCAAAAATTCTTTTGAGGGCACTTAAATATAAAAAGTGGAAAGAGGAAAACAAACAGAAGGATGAATGAGGTTTGCAAAAGTTCTTATAAGAAACTTCAAGAAAAATGAGCCACCAAGTTTGATGCTAAAACTACAAGCCAAGCTATGTTTATAAAACAAGAAGAACTAAGTAATTTTATGTTGGAGGTGACAAAATGTTGAGGAAAGTGTTAAAGTAGTTAGAAGATATCATAACATGGTCAAAACACCAAAAGTATGGGATCAGAAAATAAACCAATTAATATGAAAAAGTGGTGCTGAGAGAACATTAGCAAGAACTTCCAATTTTCCCACTTTCATTTCTATGTAAAACATTTTATGATCTGAATTTATTCACACCTTGCAGACCCAGTTCATGAGGATTATTTGTAAGGAAATAGCAGACTTTCCCATAACAAGCTATATCTTTATAATTCTAAAACTGACTGAAATGAATTCAGAATCCAAAATTTCACATTGTTTATCATTGATTATGAAAAGGCATTTGATTCAGTAGTGCAAAATGTCATCTTCAGAATTGTCTTCCACCAATGCATCTGATAAAAATATCAAAATATGTGAGGTTCCTGGAGAGGGTTCAATGACCCTCTGTGGGAGAAAAAAAGAAAAAGAAAGCAAAAGAAGAGAAGAAAGCAGACAAATGCTTGCCAAAGGTTATCATCACTCAGATGGAAATGAATAAATGAGAAGGCAAAGTGGAAGATAGAATCACTGTAAGTTATAAGATACTCCAAATACTCACATTTATGTATGATATTGTGCCAGTTGCATCAAGCCCTATGATGTTGTAAAGATTTCTAAATGAGTTTGATTTAATTATCAACTTAAGGAAAGACAAAAACAAGATGAAAAGTACCAATTGTCCCTATTATGACAGTAATAAATTTGGACAATATATTGAGTTTATCAGTACATATCAGTATATTTATGCATATTTACAGACATAAATTACAAAATATCATATGAAGAAAAGAGTACCTTATTAACCTCATGAGCCATCACTTTTCAACTTGGATTCTTTGGTGGATATCTTCTATGATACTGATGATCATATTTGACAAGCTTCTATTTCCCTTTTGAACATTGTTCTGTCAAAGAATCTGGCTTATTTTGATGTATTCATGAAAAGTATATATTTGGAATAGAAACCTTAAGGTAATATTTTGCTCTCCTGAATCAAATGTCTTTATTGTCAATAAACAATAAATATGGATCTTGGATTCTGATCATATTTCATTCATTTGCAGAATGGTGAAGATTTGGTCTATTTTGAGAAATTGTGCTTGTTCCCTACAAATATCCTAAATGAATTTGCCCTCAGTGTTTGGATGTGTTAGGCTCATAAAACATTTTCTTTAAAAAGGCATGCTGCTATATAAAAAATAGTTATTAATGTTTTCTGAGCCCCAACTTATTTTTTTCTGCTAATAGCTCAGATATATACAAATACTTATACATACACACACACATATAAATATGCCTATGTTTGTGTGTTCAAATATTATATATAATGCACGTGCATATATATACGTGTATATATATATATATATATACATATTTATGCATACTCACATGGATGTTTATTCAGTCATATTTTTTCAGTTGTATCTGACTCTTTAAGATTATATTTAGGATCTTCTTGGCAAAGATACTAAAGTGGCTTGCCATTTCCTTTCTTCAGTTCCTTTTTACAGATGAAGCAACTAGGCAAACAAGGTTAAGTGAAATGTATATAAAATTATATATATATATATATCTCACATATATACATATACAAAAATACTAATATAAATGTACAAATATACAACTTCATAGAAATGTATAGGCACATGATGTACATATTTACAAACACACAATTATAGTAGTAGGAAAAAATTATCCTTTACTCCATTTGGCCAAGTTTATTGTATTTTCCAATGGTAAATTTATTTTATGGAATCTGCTACTTGTTTTCTATAGTTCCTTATTTGTTATATGTCATCACCTACCCAAACTCACCATATACTTATCCATTGACTTGAATAATTCTTAATTCAAATTTTTATTAGATTGAATATTTCATGATTTATAGGTAAATCCCAGTAAAATTATGTATGCATGCATAAATGCACATTATAAAATACTACTAAAACAGAAAAATGCTATAAAATATATATGATGTATTTTGTGATATTCAGCCATACAATATCATAAATATATATGTAATATATATACATATATATGCACATATCTTTAATATTCAGCTACTACTAAGTTATTTCAATGACCTGATACTTCTCCCTCAAACAAAAGTATAAATAGATGCATTTTTATTTGAAGGAGAAGTTTGAGTTCATTGAAGGAGCTTTGTAACTTTTTCAAAAGCAATTCATTCTTTTGTCTTTCTTAAGATTAATTCTGTCCCTGACTTATTTTCCACTTTTATTGGCATTCTGAAATTCACACATACACCACATATATAAACATATACATTCACATTCAGACTATCTTTCTTTGCCTCCCTCTTCCCATCAAGATTATTTAAGAGCATTTTAAGAGGATTTGTCCCTTTCCTTTTGTTCCCTTCCTAACCTCCCTCCCCACCCCTTCTACTCCTTCTTCTCCCCCTCTTATGTCTCCCTTTCTTGATAGTGTCAGAATCCTATTCAAGCTCAGGTATACCCATGACATACCTGTAATTATTAAAGCTGCCATGGGAGTGGGGGTAGGAGATATTTTTACTGCTTTACTGAAGATAAAATCATTTCTTCCAAATACTTAAAATATTTCTATATCTGAATTGTTCCTTAAACAAATGTATGTATGTGCACGTGTGTGCACACATGTGCCTCCATGTGACTCCTTGTGATTTCCTTTCCTGATATATACTTATAAGCATATCTAACTCTCCTTCATTTCTATATTATTCCAGGCTTTGATAATTCATTAACCTTAATTATCTTAGGCAACAAGACTCAGTTCTCAAATTTAAAGCCTTGTTTAGTTCTTATGCCATGGATCAAACCATCTTCCCTTTCCTTGGCCAGAAAACTGTTCTGTCTTTCTGCATCATTTTTTCCCCTAATGAGAAAGCTTTGGCATCTAAATTTACCTTTATTTGCCAGGCATCAATCAGCATATGGAATTATTATTAAAGGATTTTTTTCTTCTTTAACTTCTGTCTATTTACAGTATACTAAGCTAGCAATGAAATATAAAAGCTGGAAAACATGCTTATCTCTTATAAGATTTAAATTTTTGGGAAACTGAATAAAACAAACCTTAAAAACTTGCTTCTGAAAAAAAAAAAAAACAGAGATGGCCAGCATGTAGAAATTATCTTGAGCATTTAAAGATTATGGCTCACCTTTAGGAAATATGAGCACCTCAGGAGTGGGCTCCCAAGATCTAATCCCCTACCACTTTCAGTGACTTATTTTCAAATCCTTATTTCTTCAAGTCACAGTAAATAATGGGCTGTTTTAAGTAGCTCTTTTGAGTTTTAAGTGTTTCTAATTAGTAAATAATGTGAATGAGCAGAGAAAGTATTCATCATCTCTTTATTCTTATGTCTTGAAACTATGATTCTGGTTGAGATGTTGTAACAGTATCTATCACATTGAAGAACATAGGAAATTATAAATACGCAAATAAATGAATAAAAAGACATATATATGTACATACATAAACATATATATAGATAGATGTTTATACATAAAATCATGTTTTAAATAAATATGTGGGCATTTATGTATATATGTATGTAAAGGTTTAGATGTCTGTTTTATACATATATATGTATATATCTGTATGTATAGATGCATATATGCAATACATATATATCCTCTTTTATAGTAAGAACTCAATACATATTAATTTGTTGCTATTAGAACATATTTGGGTATCCACTGACTAATCAACCATATAATAAATTCTTCATCTTTCACACGCTTATTCCTCTTCTTTCAGATCATGTAGATACCATTCTCTTTCAAGCCCTTATCTCTTTTCAGCAGTTCCTTACAAGAATCTTTTTTTATTGGTTCATCTTCTTTCAGTATCCTTCTTCTGATCTATCCTTGACACAACCACCATAAAATTGTTTTTGAAGAACAGTTCTCACCTTGTTACCCACTTTCAAAATTGTAGGGAGCTTTCCCCTATAGAATAGAGTTGCTTATTCTGAAATCTGTAAACTTATTGAAAAACAAACAAGCAATGTCTGATAACTATATCTGATATAATTGGTTTTCTTTGTAATTCTATGAATCTTATTTTTTACATGCAAAATGATTTTTCTCAGGAGTCCAAAGTTTCCTCAGACTACCAAAGGAATACATGGCATAAAATATTAATTTACTTTGCTGTAGGAAAAATATGGAATTTGTAATTTGGCATGAAACACTCTTGACAATCCTGCTTTCCTAGGCTTATTTCATATTCTTCCTATTTATACAATCTTTGTTGCAACTTAACTGGTCTAATTGTTCCCCAAATTCAACTTTTAATGTCCTGTTTTATTGTCTTGTTAATACTACCTCTTCCAAATGCCATGCTTAGCATGTACATCACCTCTCATTTGCAGAGTCCTTGGCTTCCTTTAAGGTTTACCTCAAAGGACATTTCCTCAAGGAAGTCTTCAGTGTTCCTCTTACTTATTATCTTTTCCTCCAAGTTTTCTTACCTTAATGATCCATTTTTATTTGCCATCAACCAACTCCTTTACTGCCCTCTCTCCCCAAGTTAAAACAGAAGTTTTTCCAGGTCAAGAACTAATTTTCATGATTGTTGTTTTGTCCTTACCATATAGCATGAATCCTTGAACATAGCAGGTGCTTAATAAATACTTAATGAATTGAATTGCATGTGGTTGAGTCATTAAATTTACTGATCTATGAAATGTGCCATCATTAGATGGTTATTTTCATTTAATCAGTCTGTACCTGTAATCAAAGGAAAAAAAAAAACCTATCCCAAATATGGGGTTCTAAATTTCTTAGAATCTGCACCTGTTTGATTATCTAACTTTTGGTTGGATCTTTTTTCTGCTTTTTCCTTTTGTACACTGAGTGTCTCATCCTTTAAGAGGAAAAAACCAAAAAATAAAAAATAAAATAAAATCCATCTGTGCATTAAAAGAATTGTATTGAAGTTGAACTGCATAATGACATGAATTAATTATCAGTGTATGTATACTATAAAGTTATGCACATGGTATATTCATTTGAGAACTGAATTCTGCTGAATGAGAATTTGAATGTTATGAGCAAAGGAAACATTGATGAATTTAAGTTTCAAAAATGTGAAATTCTATACTAAAATCAGGTTTTATATAGCATACATATGAGTGATATATGTGTACATATATATGTGTGCATGTGTGTATACATACCAATCACACAATTGCACATGAAGAAATATACTTCTATATTTCTTTTCATTTCTTTAGATAATTTTCCCTTACTAGGTAAGTTAGTAGTATGCTTATTATCTCTTTCCTTCACTGTAAGCCATGATGAGAGATAGGCATAGTTCTGTGTAGAAAGTATTGGAAGACCTGGATTCTTAATACTTACTATCTTTGTGATGACCATGGATAAGCTATGACTTTAATTCTTACTTTTTTCATCTATAAAGACAAACATTTGAATTAAATGTACTTTGAAAGAATCATTCTAACTCCAAATTTATGATCTACTTTGAGTTCCCCAGACAATACCTCCTAGATTTAATGAAAGTCTGTGCACAATAATGCAATGAAGTCCTATCTGTGACATATACTGGCTATATGATCCTTGGGAAGTCATTTGACATTTCAGTGTTCTAGGTATCTCTATTAAGATAGTGCCGTCAGATTCAATTAGAAAGGAAAGGGAAACATTAAATTGTATGTAAAGATCCCACCTAACTGCATATTAACCTAGTTTTTAAAATGTAATACTGTTTTATTGCATTTTTATTTTTTAAAAATATTTCCCAATTACATTTTAATTTGGTTTCAGTTGTAATGTGGAGTGCTGCCAAATGAATCTGGTCAACAAATCTCATATCTGACTATATCTTTGATCTAAGACTGTAAGTTGCAGCAAAGTTGTGGACCAACATTGGCAGAAGAAATTTTTCACCATATTTCTAGAACAATGAAATCATCGATCCAGTTCCTATTCTATTTCCTTATTTTGATTAGGTGGAAGAATAAGTAGGGTGAATGGATCTAACTTGACTTTTACTGATGAATGAAATGTTATGAAGATTGGTCAAAAGACATAAAGGAGAAAGGCAATTAATGAGGTGGTTAGGGAAAACCTCATCTATGTAAATAGAGCATGGATTTTTAATAACAACTTTATCTTCTGCTCCCTTGTATTTAATCTCAAAATATATGAAAAAATGGCTGTTGTCTATTCAGAAACTATGAGGGCCTGGGGAGAGCATACAAGAGAATGAATGTCTCTATGTGCCATTGAAAGGCAACAAAACAGCTGAAAAAGGTGTGGACTGATTTCAAGTTCTCTCATTTGTGATTATTACCCATATGACCTTGGGCAAACTACCTACTATATCTGAGTTTCAATTTTTCTTATATGCAAAATAGGGAAAATTATATCTTATCTGTATCTACTTACAGTTTAGGATAATTGAGAGAAGTATTAGAAACATTAGAACTTGGTTGAATTGCTAGATGATGGTGATTATGGTGGCAATACTAATAATAGTGATACCTATTATCATTGTCCTCATCTTCCTCGGAGTGGAATTATTTGCCATTCACCTTCCAAATCAAGGACCTCAGAGAATTTCAGAGTTGTAATAGAGAGCAGAGGCAGTTTAATCTAATTTCTACCTTTAAATCCATTTATTTTACAACCACCCCCAATAAGTGCTTATCCATCCAGTCATTGTTCAAAGATCTCTTGAGTGGAAGTTAATACTTCCAATTCAATACCTGGGCTCCTCTGATAATTAGGATATGATTCCTTACACTTAAATTTTTCTTTGCTATTTCCACCGTTTTTTTCTTTTTTTTTCTTTTTCTTCTACCTTCCTTCCCTTTTTACTCTCTGGGACCAAATAGAATGTGTCCACTTGATTGGTTCAACTCAAAAAAAGATTCCAAAATTGCCTTTTTTATGTAGATTCCAAATTGAATGCTTATTTTTTTTTACATTTTTTTTGATTCAACAGATTAAAATAGTTATTCTTATTTCTTTGTATATCAAAAATTTAATATTTATCTTATTAACAAATGTAGGAATCATAAAATTTTTTCATCAATGGGAAAATAACGATTGGAGTAAAAAAGGTCTGCTTTTGTGACTCAAAGCAGCATGGAATTCACTGAAAGTTTCCACAGTACAATGGAGGGATATTTGGGAACTGTAAGCAGATTATAATATCCTCCCAATGAGAATTAAGTAGAAGAGGTGGTATAAAAGGCATCATTAAAAGCACAAGTGCCCATAAAAAGTCTGGTGATATAAGGAATTGTAAGAGTAGTAGATATCTTCTATTGTACTTATAACTATGTAACAGTCAAAGATCCAAAGAAAAGTTTTTCAGGACCTTAAGGAGATTCACTTTGGAATATTTATGGAAGCAAAATTTATGAACAATATTTATATATGTCAAGATGGTAGAATAGAAATACCTACATTAATGGATCCTTCAGAGGTACAAATATATTGGCAGGAACTACATTTAAGATATTAAATTTTATAAATATATCACATAAGACCATTATCTTCAATCATCAGCGTTTACAAACCTCAGAATCACAGAATAGTGCACACATATATATACATACATACACATTCATGCACAGATTTATAAGAGGGAATTTGGTATAAGAGGTACTTTGGGAAAGTGGCAGAGAGAAAAAATGTTGAAGGTCAGGCCTTAGTTGAACCAAGTCCTGAAGGATATCAAATACTAATAGGTAAAGATGAGGAAGGACTGAATTCCAGGTATGGGAGATTCTAAGAACAAAGACAGGAGATAGTATACCATATGAGAGAAGCCGCAAGAAAACCGTTTTGTCTGATTTTTTGAGGCAGCTAAGAGTAGACAGACCATAGGTTCTGAAGTCAGGAAAACCTTAGTTCAAATACAATCTCAGATACTTACTAGATGTGTTACCCTGGGTTAGTTCTTTGGGTTAGGTTCAATTTTGAGACTGGTAAATGAGCATCATAATAATATCACCTGACTTGCAGGATCACTGAGGGCATTAAATGAGCTAATGCTTCCTAATTGCCTGGTACAGATTAGGTGCTTAAAATGAACAGTTCTAAGAGCCAAACTCTTATAGAGTTGGGATATTTAGTGTTTTACCCAAGGTCACACAGATAATCTATAATGTAATGTAATGAAATTTAACATAACAATATATAATCATATATATGTCTATATGTAAAAAACAAACATTTGCACTTACTATATGCATACTTTATGTTTTTTTTAGCACTGTGAATTTCATTGAAAAGATAGCTAACATTCTAAAGGATAAAAATCATCTAATACATTTTTTCCCTTTCTAGCTTCCATTTAGGTAAATCAGATTCAATTGTCTGTGAACTTAATGAAAAAACAAAGCAAAAGCTTAAAGAAACTGGACACATGGACCTCATTCTCTTTGTGATTTATTTTGTTCAGATCTGACTTATTTTATCATACTTCTGTTAATTCTTCCCACATCCAAACATATACATAGCCGAAAAAATTTCTTTTTCCCCCTTCATCCCATTTTCTGTCCTTTTTGACCTTATTTGTCCAGCAAATGACATAAACATTATGATTCTATTTATTATAACTGGGCTCTCTGAAGTAAAGGTACAATTAGTTGTCAACTTGTCTTCCTTGAGATAATCACTCTCAAGCATCTTTTCTTGATGATACAGAGCTGTTCTCTCAGGTCCGGGACACAATTCATCAGCCCTTTTCTGGATCACAGTTTTCTTTTTTTTCTTTTTTTCTTTCTTTTTTTTTGTTGAGGCAATTGGGGTTAAGTGACTTGCCCAGGGTCACACAGCTAGGAAGTGTCTGAGACCAGATTTGAACTCAGGTCCTCCTGACTTCAGGGCTGGTGCTCTAACCACTGCGCCACCTAGCTGCCCCTTGGATCACAGTTTTCTAACTGGGTTATTGTCTATTCTTAGAAAGTGACCTTTCATTATAATATTCAGTTGCCTTCTTTGCCACATCAGTTGGTTTGGTTGGAAAATTAAATCTTGGTTTCTCTATCTTAACTGAAAATAATTCATTTTACTATACCAATAGAGATTGAGATTCATGAGGCTTCATGCTGGACCTGATCACTTATTAGCTTGTGGACATCAGTGTCCTTAGTTCAGAAAGACTTAAAATATGGTTTCTAGGTAGAATCTACTGAATCTTCAAAAGGAATAAAACTTTACAGATTCCTCTGTGCCTCGGATCACTACACACACACACACACACACACACACACACACACACACACACACCCCTACTGGATCTCTTATTTTATTAGCATAGGAACTGTCAGCTTCCAGAAAAAAAATCATAAACCGATAGACACCAACTATTTCTCTGCAATTTATAGTGTTAGAGAGTTATTAGAATATGAAAGGTTAAGTCATGTAATTCAGGTTCCACAGACATGTGTTAGAAGCAAGTCTATAGCAAGCAAGTCTCATATTTATAGATAGTTATAAATATACAGATGTAGGTATACTTAGAATATCTTACATTCATATTTCCATAAATGAGGAAGTCTCTGTAATGCAGTCTTCCTTTTTAGCATCTGAATTTTATAATAGATGAGTTTTGAGCTGAATAAGTTGTAGCTAATAATGTACATTTTCATATTGCATTTAATATATTATATGGCACAGTTATATGTGATATTCAATTATTATATATATATATGTAACATACACATACACACACACACACATATATATATATATATACATCAAGAAAGTCATAACAGCTTTACAATGTCTAGATGTGAAACATGTTATATTGTTATGTTTATGGTATGGTATATTTTAGAGTATGATTATGGTATAATATGCTAGTGAATACTATGAAATTCTGCAATGTTGTATATGTGTGTGATATGTTTATACAGACAGCACAGTAGGGAAGTATCTCCAATCCAATTAAATTAAGAAATTTCAATAATACCAGGAGAAATCTGATACTTAACTGGACTGGGTTAAAAAACTGTAGGAAATTCTAATAGAATAGTAAGGGAAGAGGCATTCTAAAGAGCTGAGAAGATATGATTTTTTTTTTCAAAGAAGAAAAAACCTTTTAAAAGGAGCATTTACAAAAAATATTGAGTGCTAAGGAGTCTTTCTCGCATGAATGCATGATTCTTGAGAACAAGCATTTTGTCATATAATACCTAAAAAAGCTTTCTTCCTAGAAGATATAATCCCACAAACCCTTAAAAATTAACTCTTCACCAAGTTGATGGCTAGATTGAAAAGAAAACCCTTTGAGAATGAGACTTAGGATAGGTTGGGGAGAAGAAATAAGGGGATGGTCCTCTAGGTGGTGAAAAAAGGACAATTACAGAGAAAGGAAAGTCTATGAAAGAAAACTATTCATAAATCTCATAGTTTTACTTGGCTCATTTCCAGAACTCAATTCATACATTCTACTTTTGATCTTAGTCAGCAACTTGTGAAAGATCCAGCAAAAACCAAAGTACATCTAGAAACATGCGAATGAGGGCATGAAGAATTCTTTAATAGAGCTATAACTTTAGAAATGAAATTTTTTTCCCCTTTAACTGTGTCCTATACTTTTTTATTATTTTTCATATTGTCAAAAATATTCCTGAATTTAACATTGTTGCTGCTTTATTAAAATTGCATTGGTATGTTTGTGCCTAGACTAAACATATGTTTGTGTATATGCACACTTAAGTATATGTTTGTGTGTCTGCCAGAGAGGAACTCCCTTCTACCAATGCAGAATGCCTTCTGCTCGACCACATTTAATCTTTTAATTCTTTAGATGCAGCTCGATGGTATTGTAGATTGAGCACTGGCCCTGGAGTAAGGAGGACTTGATCTCAATATAACCTCAAATATATTTGTTCTTTGGCAACTCATTAAACATAGTTTCCCCAACTGTAAAATGGGGATAATAACATTTATCTTGAAGAGTTGTGAGAATAAAGATATAATATTTGTAAAAACAAAATGTTTAGTATAGTATCTGGGACATAATAAGTGTTTTATAAATGTTTATTCTCTCCACCCCTTCCCTCACTTTAGGTCTAGAACACTGAGCTCACCATTATGGAGAGAATAAATTCGTGGATTAGAATTTACCTCCACTAATGCAGATCAGCAACTCTAATTAACAAAGTTCTCCTGAATAGTTAAGGGACTAGATATGGTTACATATTCAGGATGTGTGAAACAGGACTTGAAGCTAGAAGTCCTTGATTCCAATACTAATCCATGATCCATTATGCTATAATTCATCTCATCCAAATTACATTTAGTTTGATTGCCATAGATCCAGATAGATACATTCTAGGTACTCTGCCAGCTGGATTTAGCTTAGAACTAAAGTCTGAGTTGCCTTGATTCTGAATATTTCTCTCTTGTAAGATGAATCCTGTCCATTTCTAAATTACCTCCTTCTCTACATAACTCTTTAGAGCAAGAGTTTTGTCTTGCTCCTTTTTTCTGCTTTACTTCCAACCTTGTACTATTATCCTCCTCACCCTTACCTACCACATAGAATGCATTACATATTGTGACTTTGTTCATGAATTTCCTGTGTTTGTATCTTTACTTCTATCACCTCCAGTCATTGTCTTCAAATATGACATTCTCTGTGAAGACTTTGCTCATGTTCCCCTTCCCTCTCCAGAAGGAAGTTCTTTCTACCTTATAGAGTTTCTTACGCAATTAGTTTTGACATTTCTTGTAGACATACCACGTTTTCATCAGTATGGTAACTATTTATTAATGCTATCTTAAACCCTTCTACAAAAGCATATACTTCTTATAGAGAGGGGTCCTGTTTTATTTATCAGCTCCAGTAACTAGCATAGTGTCTTACATATAAAAGATGCTTTAAAAATGTCAGAAATTATTTGCTATGAACATTCTGGAGCTCTATAGCTTTTTTTCTTCTCTAAGAGAATTGAGAGTTGTGTAAGGAATCAAGCTTGTATAACATCCCATTCTGTCAGGCTTGCTGCTCCTCTTGAGTTCCTGTTTGATCTATACTTAAATAGTAAACCATTATGCTAAAATTTCTCCTTGTCATGATTGCTTTTGCTGGGTGCTGAAGGGAAGAATCATCATTCTATCCCAACAGTGCCAAAGTCAGGTATTTAAGGAATTGG
>JAJPUD010001923.1:136783-174680 GCA_023553655.1 Myrmecobius fasciatus | reverse complement strand
CCCCCCCCCCAGTCCTCACCCCTCCCCTAGATGGCAGGAAGTCTACTACATGTTAATTATGTTAAAATACTTGACAAATTGAATATGTGTATACATATTTTTACAGTTATCTTGCTGTGCAAGAAAAGTTGGATCTACAAGAAAAAAAAATCTGAGAAGGGAAACATAATGCAAGCAAACATCAATAGAGAGCATGAAAATGTTATGTTGACATTTCATATCTCTCTCTCTGGCTGTCCATGGCTTTTTTCACTGAACAATTGGAACTGGTTTGAAACATTTCATTGTTGAAAAGAGCCATGTCCATCAAAATTGATCATCGTATAGTCTTGTTGTTGCTGTGTATAATGATCTCCTGGTTCTGCTGACTTCACTCAGCATCAGTTCATGCAAGTCACTCCAGGCCTCTCTGAAATCATCCTGCTGGTCGTTTCTTATGGAACAATAATATTCCATAACATTCATACACTATAATTTATTCAGCCATTCTCCAATCAATGGGCATCCATTCAGTTTCCAGTTTCTAGCCACTACAAAAAGGGCTGCCACAAACATTTTTGCACATGTGGGTCCCTTCCAGGAAACAGTCTTAAGGATTATCTAGTATCTTAAGGCAAATGCATAAGCTAAACTATAGAAATAACCATGAGTGATGTATTCAAACTGATTTCTATATAGGGTAGAGAGGTAAGAAAGGAAATAGCTTCTTTATAGTGTTTTGCATAAATTTGATAATATTCTTAGTTCTAGGGTAATTTTTCATCTTGAACTTCTGAAAACTAAAAAATTAGCCTTGTTAAGGATCAAGAATGAATAGTTTTCTTGAAATTATTTTTTAAATGTAAGAATGTATGTTGACTCAAGTATATCACCAAAGAATTTCAGAACAATATTTGAATATATACCAAAATATTCATAGGCACACTTTCTGTGTGCCCCCCCCCAACTGGAAACTGAGTACTCATTGTTTTGAAAATGAACAAACTGACATATAAGAGTAATGGAAAATTATAGCACCAATAGATGTGACAAACACAATAATTCAACAAAAATAAGAATTTTATCAACTGATAAAGAAAATAAGCAAGTGAGAATAATATGACATAAATGAAAATGATACTGAAAAGCAAGCAAACTCATTTATTATAAGGACCAATATTGGTACAAGAGAAAAGGACATTGGGAGAACTCCTATCCCCCCAAAATTCTAAAATATATAAAACTAGATTACTTCATACACATCAAATATCATTATTTGATTTGCTTTACTTAAAAAAATTCTCCTTAGGTTCTTTAGTGACCTTATGAAATATCAAAAATAGACCTTTAATTTATTGAATAAGCACCCTTGTGAATACATACAATCATCAATACATCAATACATACTCAAATGTTTGTGTGTTTGTCTCTTCCTGTTTTTTAATGAACTATGTTAAGCTTTTTATTGTTGTTGTTGACCTTATAGGTGATTTTAAAAGAGCCACAAATGGAAGACCACTTAAGAATCTTAATCTAGTTTACCAACTCTACCCTTGTTTTAGGTGTAAACCTGTGTTTTTTGAACTATCTCACTTTTCCCCCTCATGTTTATGCTAATATTATGAGCATCTTTTTATACAAGCCAGGTTTCTCCTTTCTGCAAACAGGTCATATTAAAGGTTTTAATGATCTAGGACCAGTTTTAATGTCCCAGTTGTGAAGATTGGAGAATTCAATCAAAGGAAGGCAGGCACCTCAGATTCTAGCAATTACTGAACTTCCATTGACTAGATTTTTAGAACTTTATTTTCCCAATTCTTTTTTGACCTGCTATTGTATTTCCCACTCCACATCTTACAGCTTCATACTCTGCCACCTTTTAAGACCTTATTATTATGTACATGCTTGCTAAGCAGTTTCTAGAGTGAAACAACCTTCATTGCATTCCCCTTTTCAACTTATGTGACATGTCTTGATAATTGATCTACGATGTGTACCTCCTTCTCTCATTTTCACATCGTACTGCCATCAGCTACTTTGAACCACTTTTGAAAATTGTAAGTCATTTCCACTGGAAAGCAGCTCATGGTAAGCTCCCAAAAAAGAATCATTCAATTCATCCTTAGCAGGA
The DNA here is from genome assembly GCA_023553655.1 of Myrmecobius fasciatus. Taxonomy (NCBI): domain Eukaryota; kingdom Metazoa; phylum Chordata; class Mammalia; order Dasyuromorphia; family Myrmecobiidae; genus Myrmecobius; species Myrmecobius fasciatus. The sequence goes on along the minus strand of JAJPUD010001923.1, from coordinate 172,570 downwards.
TGAAATGATGGTACCATAGAATCATAGAATATTAGAGCTAAAGGAATCTTTGCTTAGAGATCATCTCAACTATCTGATAGATAAAGAAAGCCATCTCAGAGAAGTTCTGTATCTTATGTCCATAGATAACATACAGAAGAGCTGAAAACAAATTTACAGGCTGATGGATCAATCTCAGCCCAATTCTGACTGATGATCCAGAGCTCTTAGAGAAACACATGCTTTCATTGTAAAACTCTCAAACTGTACACCATATTTATATGTATGTATACATATATATGTACATATATATATATATATATATATTTGTCTGAAGATCAATGTGGAAGATATTCTTCATTGTATAAATAAGCTTTTATATCAGGTAAAGTTTCAGGAGAAGTAAATTTAATTTTTGATGTATATCTAAAAATTATTTTTACTTAATATTACATAGAACTACAGAGGATTTTGAAAATTGCATTCCCTCCTCCCTTTAAATGGTTCAACAGTTTCATTTCTAAAACTATTTATATTCCTTATGGTGCATGGTAACATTTTTATGATGTTCTTTTGTGACATTTTATTATGTACTTTTGAAACATAAACTTTTTATTATCATTCACTTTGTTGATGTCAATATTGAACAATAATAAGAATGTAACAGCCTGTTTTAATAAGTCTATTACAGACATTCATGTACTATTATCTTTATTATGACTTGACATTCATAAGTGTGGCTAGATAGTTTATGATGAATAAATGGCCAAACACCACTCAGTTTGTCACCTAGGAGACACAATGATGGGATCTCTAAAATAATTGAAACAGAAACTCTCTGGTGACCATAACTTCTAAGCTCCTGAATAACAATTCTGAGTCCATTAGATTCTCTAAGGCACTGAATCTCATGACTGGTTGGTTGTGACAGTTTGCCATTTAACAGATTTCAGTGGAAATGCAATCACAATCATATAGATTTGTTGAGATTATTTAGTGGAAGATGTGCCATGATCAAACAATTTACCATGTGGTGGACAAGAAATCAGGTCCTCCTTTCTTTTCAAGGCTGGCCTTCATAAACCAGACATAGCTAGTATCTCAGACTATACTTGGATTCCTTCATGACTGATAGACCCTGCTGGATCTTGTGTACCTTGGGCACAGGTTTTGAAATCAAGACCACTCTATACCACAATGGATTATAAAGCTTCAAGACATGGAACGCTATTATCTTGTAAATGCTGAAGTTGAAGATCAATTTTCAAAGATTTATGGAGAAGCATATAGAATCTGCAAGGCTGCAATGTCTTGAAAAAAAATCATGCAAAAGAAGTGGTGGAGAGGACATTTTTATAAATCTGTGTGAGTGCAATTTTAAAAAAATTAACTAAAAACATTTGCTCATATAGTTAGATCAAGGGATAAACAATAAATAGTTCTTATATTCCATTATGTAATATGATCTGAAAAGAAGAAATGCCTCAGCAAGATAGATAAACTTGCATTGATAAAGTTATGGATGGTAGAATATAAACAAGAGTGATAGAGGTTGAGAAAATCATATATAGGTAGGGTATGGTTACCATCACTAAAGGGAATACTTGTGTCAATGAGAACAGAAGACAAATCAAGTACTAATGTTGAGACTAGGAATGCATAGAAGGATAGGGGAAGGTTTACACAATATTAGAAAAATGAACAGTAGTGAATAGTCAATAGGCCACATAGGGTTCAGGTATTTCTGAATGAATCAATAGTGATTGTTTTGTTCATTTACAACTCAACTTTAAAAAAAAAACATTTACAACTTATGGGAACAACTGGTAAGACTAACTTGCAAGGCCATGATATGGCAGCCAAAGTGAAGAAGTAGAGAAGTATCTCAAATTCTTGCTATATGAGGATTACTTGAAAGAAGAGAAAATATTTTGTCAGGAGAAACAATGAATTAAGGGAACATGATAGCAAACCTAAATATTTGAAGTATCGAAGATGTGTTAGACTGTGTGTAGGGGATTTAATAGGGCATTAGAATCAATGGTAGAAAGTTTCAAAAAAGTACATTTAGACTTATTGTGAGAAAAAATATTCCTAATTTTCAGAACTACTTAAACAGCTAAAAAACAACTTTAGAAGGTAGTGGCTTTTGCATTAATAAGAGTTTCCAGGCTCAGGTTGAATAGCCATTTTCTGATTTGATGGTAATGTACACAAAACTTGATCATTTATAATTAAAAGATTTGTGAGGTTATATTCAATTCAAAAGCTCTACAATTCTTACTAAATTCTGTATCTGAGAACAAATCAACTTAAGTCCATAACATAAAATCAATAAATGTAAATATATGTATATATATTTGTATATATGTATATATGTATATATATTTGTAAATATATGTATATATATATATTATGAGGTCATAGAAAAGTACATTCATTATTTTATTTTTTTTAGCAATAAAACATGAAAGACAACTCCTGAGGGAATTTGGGTATACAGGAGGATCAAATTGCAGTTCATTCTGATGTGAATAGGTAGAATGTGCAGAAGTATTATTCAAAATTCCACCTTTTTTTCCCTCAAAAGTGACAGCCTACTCCCTATGAAATGAGGAAGTATTGAATAAATGCTTTAATTTTCTTATTAGGTGCTTTATAATGATTAAACCTTAGGAGTTTGGAAGCCTAGTTATCTCTACTTTGGAAGCTTGGACTAGGTGCTCTTTGTAGTTCTTTTAATATTTAAATTAAAAAGATTTTTTTTGTTTGTGTTTTGGCTATTCTGACTCGAAGAGTTAAGTAGAAGGCAAATTCTGGATTATGGCAAAGAAATAAAAAACTACTTAATTTAAGAATAGGAAAAGTAATATCATGACTTTAAAGATTCATTCAATTTCAATCAAGCAAGCAACAATAATATTTTATGCATGTTCTATGTTCCATCGCTGTGCTACAAAGAGAAACAAAAGAGTTATGCACAGATATGACAATTTGATTACATAGTTTTCTGTATATATATATATATATGCACACTTTTTTCTCTACATTATATTTAAGCTAGCCACTTTTAATCTTTGATTCTAACTCACTTGAGTGATAAAAGGACCCAAAAGGATGACAGTCATGTCTTAGAATATTCCATGACCTATTACTTATAGTTCAGAATAAATTATTTTTAAAACCCTAATCTCAGAATTAGAGGAGAAATCAGAAGTATGATTATTTTATTCAACTAACATCTAGATCAGAATTGGTTTTGTAACATTTCTGATAAGTGGCCATCCAGTCTTCATTTGAAGGCATAGAATGAGAGGAAACTTACTATCTATGGAAGCTGTCAACTCCAATTTTTTGTGTCTATAGTTGTTAGGAATGATTTTCTTTATTTGAATTTGAATCCTATCTTTCTGCAACAATGCTACCAACAAAACATACATTTGTGTATTTATGTAGAGACATGTAAAATCTATCTATATATACACACATGTTTGTGTATGCATGTATACATATACCTTCCAATGGATAAATTATGTTTCCCATTAAACTCCACACTTCTGTTTGAACAAAAGAAACAGCACATGAAAGTATTTCCATTATAATTCAGTCTAGAAGACATATCAAGTAGAAGTCACCTTTAGCAGTAACTGGCAGAAGAAATAGAGTATTGTTATCAATATTGGGAGCATTTCACTCAAATGGGCATTCTACATCATATGTTGATTTCTCATGCTGGTTTTTTGTGTATGCAAAAGGAGAAATAATGATGATCTCCCTTTTCCTGTTGAGTAATCATTTCAGTGATGACCTTTTTGCCTTTCATTCTTCTTAGGCAAAATGTATAATCAGCCTAAGAACTCTAGAGTTTCTTTTTTAAAGCTGTGTTTTCTTCTGGTGAGCATTATACCTTCACTTTGAGAATCAGGAAATATTTCACCTGTGACTTTTGGTTTTGTATTTCTTAGTACCATTCCCTTGACTTACTGAAACATTATTTTCATCTCCTTTCATTTTTCTTCTTGTCTAGGACTATTCTGCATTTGTTAAAAAGAATAATATTTGAGGGCAGAGTTATTGACGTACATAAAGCATAAAGTAATAAAAATGTGTATTAGATTATTAAAATTTAACATGATATGTATTAGTGGATGGAAAGCTCTCGCCTCATAATAAGGAAGATAGGAGTTGTGGTCCAGCTTTAAACATTAGGTCTATTTGACAGTGAACTTCAAAATGACCCCTTGCAGCTTTCTAAGACTCTTAACAAAAAAGATGAACTGCTGATCTGCTTATGGGTCTAAGGAAATTAAACAAAAGATCAAAGATTTAGACTTACAAGGAAGGCACCATAAAAATGATCTAGTTGCCTTCCTATATAAAATGGTTGAGGAAACTTAGGATGAGCTAGAAAATTTTGCTGTAAAATCTCACCAATTATGTGAACACGGACAAAGTATTTAATATTTCTATTATTGTACTACTCCACCCCAACTATCTTCAATGATGAAGTTTTTTATCATAGATCCAGATCTTCCTTATTAAAAGGGGATTGTTGGTATTCAATGAAAAAATGCCCAGTAAATATTAAAAGAACAAAATACAATTTTGACTCATTTTCTTGGGCATCTTCTCCCTATAGCAATATAGATACCCTGGAATGACCAGAAAAAATCTATAGAAAGTTACTTATACTCCTGAATCACCCCTATAGGTCACTATACTACAACTCCCTTCCCAAAGACTGTTAAAAAGGTCTGTCTTTAACAGCAAATAGCTTTTACTAACTTCCTGGGATTCCAGAAATGCTAATCAGCAGTTCTAGTCTGCAGCACATTTATTACACCCTGACATGCTGAAGACAGCCTGTTACAAATAGAACTGCCTCTTGAAAAATGCTGCTCCAGTGTTTTATAATAAAGTGCACCAATTAGACGCGTTCATTAGGACAAACTGCTTGTCTTTTCCTATATTAGAGCTTTTAAAAAGCACAATGCATTTCCGAGCTCAGCCGGCTTAGTATGATTATTAATTGAACAAAGCACATTACAAAGTTTTAATCCAATAACTGTAAATACATAATGAATAATATTTCCTTGGAGACTGTCAGCTTTGCATCAGCCTACTTGGTTACAGAGGCAAAGTAAGATCTATTGCCCTGGCCAAGTGGGCCTCTTCCTTTTCTAAATGCTCCCCATAGATATTAGAGGGACACCATAGTGCTAAGGAATAGTTTTCGTTGCTGAGGTGAAACTGTCTTTTCTATTAAAAATTAATGAGAGGTCACTCCTAAAATATATCTTGGGTTCATCACAAGTAAAGGGTCATAAACTCACACATGTCCCATTAATTTTTCACACTGTCTTGTAGACCTTCTAGTCCCCCAAATACAACAGCATTTTAATATTTTACAGGATGAGAAGTCCCGAGGGCAGTGTATTATTTTGAAAGGGCAAATGACAATCAAGACATGCAGAAGGGTGTGTGCGTGTGTGATGGAAATAGTCTGGTCCTCTCTGGGGGAGAGAAACATTATTATACATGGCAGTGAAGAAGCTGAGCAAGATGAATTGAACTGCTTTCCTTGCTGGCAAGAACATTATTTTTACATTTCCTACTTATACACTAGCCCATGGAGCAGTAGGCACTGGCCAATGTCACTCTATCATGAGAATATTCTGCATCAGGATCTTAGCTAAATGAAAAATGGCCCTCCATTTGGGAAGAAGAATGGCTTTGGGATTGAAGGTCCATTCTCTTTTGTCTGTTATTAATTTGTTACTCTTTACCCTTGTGCATAATCTAGAACAGGGAAAGAACTAAGCAAACAAACAAAATACTTAGTTGTCATATACACCCAAGGATTCTCCTCAAAATGACTAAAGGGAATGCGATTTAAGTAAGGTCTTAATGAAATATTTTAGAAATCTAAATCAGTTTGCCATCACTCATCTTGATCAATGACTGGTAAATATTTACTAAGTATTAGATGTGGGGTTGGAATGGGGTGGGGTGTGGAAAGATAGGTGGGATAGGATTTAATTTGATTTCATGTATTCAAATGTCAAGTTGCTGGCTATCATTCTTATGATATAATAAGTAGTTTTTATTATATACTAAACAGTTCTTTTCTGGTGACAGAAAAAGGAAATCGAAGGGGATGTTCAATAGAAGAATGATTTAATAAATTGTGATTTATGATTGTGATGGAATACTATTGTATTATAAGAAATGATGAGCAGGATCCTCTCTGAAAAAAAATCTGAGAAGACTTACAGGAAATGATGCAAAGTGAAATGAGTGGAACCAGGGGGGAATGTCATACACTATAACAGCAATATTGTAAGATGATCAATTGTGAATGACTTAGCTATTCTCAGTAATACTTTGAATACAATGTTCTAAGATAATTCTTAAGAACTTATGATAAAAAGTCCTATCTATTCTCAGAGAAATAAATGATGGAGTCCTATTGTAGATATAAGTAACTCTATTTTTATTTTTTAAAGTAACTTAAACTTTTTTTTGCTTATTTTTCATCTGTGCTTTTTAAAATATATATATATATATATATATGATAGCTAATAGCAAATAACTTTTACTACATAACTAATATGGAAATTTCATGACTGCACATGTATAACTTTTATCAAATTGCTTGCATTCTTAATGAGAGGAGAAAGAAAGGAAAGAAAGAATTTGTAACTCAAAATTTAAAAAAAAATTAAGATTGTTTTTATATGTAATTAGTGAAAAACCAAAAGTAAATAATTTGACATAACTGCTGACATATATATATATATATATAGTCTACTAGCCAAGATAAACTCAGGGATTGTATGAAAACAATAGTGAAATTTTTACATAAATAAAGACAGATACAAACAATTGGAGAAATGTAAATTCTTCATAGGTAGGCCAAGTCAATATAATAAAATTGACAATTCTGCCTATGTTAATTTACTTATTTAATGACATACCAATTAAAATACAAAATAATTATTTAATAGAGCTAGAAAAATGATGACAAAATTCATATGGAAGAACAAAAATTTAAGAATATCAAGGGAACCATTTTTTTAATAGGAAGAAACACTATCAGCACCAGTTTTTAAACTATATTATAAGGTGGTAATCATCCTTTTACACGCTATGTACCTAAGAAATCATAATCATTGATCAGTGGAATAGATTAGGTATAATCTACATAAAAGAGAATAACAATGGTAACCTAGAGTTTGAAAAGCCCAAAATCCAAGCTTTTGAACAAAGAAATCAGAATCTGGGAAAAAAACAAAAAACAAAAAGCAAAAATAGTCTGGAAAACTAGAAAGCAGTTTGGCAAAAAGTAAGTATAAACCAACAATTTACACCATAAACTAACATCAATCTACAGTCTCAATCAATATACAATACTAAAATTGAAATGGATAAATGATATAGACATAAAAGGATGTTATCATAAGTAAATTAGGTAACCAGGAAAAAATGTATCTGTCAGATCTATGATTAAGGCAAGAGTTTATAACCACATGAGAGATAGATCATGGTAAGTAAAGGAGATCATTTTGATAACATGAAATTAAAAAAAAAATAAAAAAAGAATTTTCAGAAACAAAATACCATTGAAATTAGAAGGAAAAGAGGAAGACAATAATAAAAATCATACAGTAATTTTCTCAGATAATGACCTCATTTCTATATCTATCAGAGAATTGATCCCGGTTTATAAAAACAAAATCAATTTACCAGTTGATAAACAATAAAAAGATATTAAGAGGCAATTTTCAAAGAAATCAAAGCTATTAATAATCATGTTAAAATTTATCTAAGTCACTACTAATTAAATAAATATATCTTTTAAAAACCCTGAGGTACCCAATCTCTCAGATTGACTAACATGACAGAAAATTTAAAAAAATGATTGAAGGGATATTTAAAAAATTTGATATTAATGTACTCTTGCATTGTTAGTATACTGGTGGACTATTTTGACTATTCTGGAGAATTATTTGAGAGTATACTAAAAGACCTATAAAACTCTACATATTCTTTGATCTAGCAATACTACTAGTAGATCTATATAAGAGATCAAAAACAAGGGACAAGGAACAAATTATACAAAATTATTAGTGGCAGTTTTTTTTATGGTAGCAAAAATTTCAAAATTGAGGGAATTCTGTCAAAAACTATATGGAACCAAGCCTCCAAACAAATCTGATGGAATGAAACTGCTCTTTAGCTAACATGGACTGGAAAAACTTTAAGAAAGCTCAATCTCATGGGGTGAAAATGATGTTTAGCTCAGCTCAGATAGACTCTGAAAGTCTTAACCACAGCAAATCAGCAAGTGAAACCCTCAGTCCTGGCTCAGCAGAGGAGCAGACCAGGGGAGCAGATTCCATCCCAGCTCAGAATGGAAACTCTGGGAAGCCAGACTATTTCCTGAAAAGAGGAAACAAAAATAATCCCTAGAATCACATGGGCCCCCTGTGCTCAAAGCCAAGGCTCAGAACTGCACAGTAAGCTTGGGATAGTGCCCCTTTTACCCCACAACCACAGGTCCACCTTAAAAGTTAAAAAAAAAAAGGAATTCCACAAGGAAAAGAAAGAAAAAGAGCAAGAAACAGAAAAGAACCTTTACCATAGAAAGCTAATGGTGACAGGGCAGACCAAAACACAAACTTGGATGAAAATGGAATTTCCACAGTAGAAATCTCAAAGAAGGAGATAAATTGGTCTCAAACGCAAATAGAATTCTTGGAAATGTTCATAAAAGACTTCAAAAGGCAAATGAGAAGTAGAAGAAAAAATGAAAAAAGAAATGAGAGATATGCACGTCAACAAATCACAAAGGCGGGAAAGGGCCCCACATGTGCAAAAATGTTTGTGGCAGCCCTTTTTATAGTGGCAAGAAAATAGAAACTGAGTGAATGCCTATCAGTTGGAGAATGGCTGAAAATGGATTTATGATATATGAATGTTATGAAATAGTATTGTTCTATAAGAAATAATCAGCAGGATGATTTCAGCAAGTCCTGAAGTGACTAATGTGAACTGATGCTAAGTAAAATGAGAAGAACTGGTAGATCATTATACATGACCAGCACAAGATTCTATGATGATCAATTCTTTTTGACATGGTTTGCTTCAGCAATGAGATGATTGTGGTCAGTTTCAATGATCTTGTGATGAAGAAAGCCATTTGCACCCAGAGAGAAAGTATTGTGGGGATCGAGTATGCATCAAAACATAGTATTTTCACTCTTTTTGTTGTTGTTTGCTGGTGTTTTTTTTCTCATTTTTATCCTTTTTGATCTGATTTTTCTTGTGCAATATGATATTTATGGAAATATGCATAGAATTGCATGTATTTAATTTATATTAACATTTAATGGAGGGGGGCAGGAAAGGAGGGAAAAAATAAAATTGCAAGGGTGAATGTTAAGAATTATCTATGTATAAATTTTGAAAATAAAAAGCTTTAATTTATAAAAAAGGAAAATAAATAAAATTAAAATAATATGAAAAAATCATCCAAAAACCTATTAGAAATGTCACATTTTTAGCAAAATTGCAGGATATAAAATAAACTTACACAGATTATCAGCATTTCTATATGCTACTGATAAAGCCCATAGATAGAGATAGAAAGAGATAGAAAGAGAAATTCTATTTAAAATTACTGTAGACAACACCTGTCAGATTGGCTAAAATGACAGGAAAAGATAACGATGAATGTTGGAGGGGATGTGGGAAAACTGGGACACTAATACATTGTTGGTGGAACTGTGAACGGATCCAACCATTCTGGAGAGCAATTTGGAGCTATGCTCAAAAAGTTGTCAAACTGTGCATACCCTTTGACCCAGCAGTGTTTCTACTGGGCCTATATCCCAAAGAGATCTTAGAGGAGGGAAAGGGCCCCACATGTGCAAGAATGTTTGTGGCAACCCTTTTTGTAGTGGCTAGAAACTGGAAACTGAAGGGATGTCCATCAATTGGAGAGTGGTTGAATAAATTATGGTATATGAATGTTATGGAATATTATTGCTCTGTAAGAAACGACCAGCAGGATGATTTCAGAGAGGCTTGGAGAGACTTGCATGAACTGATGCTGAGTGAAATGAGCAGAATCAGGAGATCATCATACACAGCAACAACAGTATTACATGATGATCAATTCTGATGGACATGGCTCTCTGTAACAAAGAATTGTCTCAAACCAGTTCCAATTGTTCACTGAAGAAAACCATATACACCCAGAGAGAGGGAAATGAAATATGGACCACAACGTAACATTTTCATGATCTCTATTGACATTTGCTTGCATTGTGTTGCCTTTCTCTGATTCTTTTTTTTTCTTGTAGATAGGATTTTTCTTGCATAACTTCTCAAGCATTTCAGCATTATTAACATGTAGTGGACTTCCTGACATCTAGGGGAGGGGAGGGGACTGGGGGTAAAATTTGTAATGGAAAGCTTTGTAAGGATCAATGTTGGGGAACTACCCATACATATGTTATACAAATAAAAAGCTTTAATAAAAAAATTACTGTAGACAAAATATAATGTTTGAGGGTCTACCTGCCCAGACAAACCCAACAACTATATGAGCACAATTATAAAACACTTCTCACACAAATAAAATCATATCTAAACAACTGGAATAATAACAATTAGATCAATAGGTTGATCCAACATAATAAAAAATGACAATTCTGCCTAAATTGTTCTACATGTTCACTGCCATACTAATTAAACTACCAAAACATTATTTCATAGAACCAGAAAAAATAATAAAATTTATATGGAAGAACAAAAGGCTGAGAATATTAGGGGAAGTAATGAAAAAAAAAACAAAAACAAAGGATGGTAGCATAGTAGTATCAAATTATAAAACCATATTATAAAGCAGCAGTAACCAATATTATTCAGTACTGGCTAAGAAATAGAATGGTGGATCAATGGAATAGATTAGATACACATGACAAAATAATCAAAACCTGTAGCAATCTAGTGTTTGATAACCCCTAAACTCTAGCTTCTGGAATAAGAACTTACTATTTGACAAAAATTGTTGGGACAACTGGAAAATTATGTCAGAAACTTAGCATAGATGTATCTCTCACACCCCATGCCAAAATAAGATCAAAATGAATACATAATTTGGGCATAAATGAGGATACCATAAACAAATTAGGAGAACAAGGGATAATTTGCCTATCAGATCTTTGGAGAAGGAAAGAATTCATGACCAAAGAAGAACTAGAGAACATTTTGAAAGGCAAAATGGACAACTTTGATTACATTAAATTAAAAAAGCTTTTTCATAAACAAAACCAGCAGAAACAAAATTAAAAGGGAATTACAAAGCTGGGGAAATGTTTGCAGCCAATATTTCTAATAAAGATCTCATTTCTAAAATTTATAAAGAACTATCAAATTTATAAGAATACAAATCGTTTTCTATTTGATAAATGATCAAAGGATATGTACAATTTTTAGTTGTGAAGTTAGTCATTTATAGTTATATGAAAAAATTCTCTAAATCATTATTGATTATAGAAATGTAAATTAAAACAACTCTGAGGTGCCATCTCACACCTGTCAGATTGACTAAGATGACAGGAAAAGTTAATGATAAATGTTGGAGGAGATGAAGGAAGACTGGGGCATTAATGCATTGTTGATTGAATTGTGAACTGATCCAACCTTTCTGAAGATAAATCTGGAAAAGGGCTATCAAACTGTGTATAATCTTTGACTCATCAGTGACATTCCTGGGTTGTATCCCAAGGAAATTAAAAAAGAGAGAAAAGGACCCACATATGCAAAAATGTTTATAGGAGCTCTTTTTAGGGTAAGCAAAGAATTGAAAAAAAAAGTGAACACCCATCAATTTTTAATGGCTGAACAAGTTGTGGTACATGAAGTTAATGGGATATTATTGTTCTATAAAAATGATGAACAAGATGATTGCAGAAAGGCCTGGAAGGATTTATGTGAATTGATACTGAGTGAAACAAACAGTAACAGGAATACATTGTACACAATAACAGCAAGAATGTGTGCTGATCTACTATGAAAGGCTTGGTTCTTCTCAGTAGTTCAGTGATCCAAAGCAATGTCAACAGACTTTGGGTAGAAAATTTCACCTGCATCCAGAAAAAGAAGACTGACTATAAATCAACACATGCTATGTTCACTTTTTTTTTCTGTTTTTTTTTTAAATCTCTCCTATGTTTTTTCCCTTTTCCTCTGACTTTTCTTTCCCAACATGATTCTCAAAGTAATGCTTATTTAAAAAAAATACTACAATAAAAAGGAAATTGAAGGAATTTATATAAAAAGTAGATGATGAAAAAAGTGGTGTAGAATTTTTTTTTTTAAGATCTCAACATTTTGCATGATTTTAAGTTGGAGGAAAACATTATTTCATCTATTTTAAGAAGCTCTATAATAAAATGTGTTGATGAGACAATTTTAGGAAAACAACTTTTATTGTATTATTTTGTTTCATTTGCCTGTATATATAAATATATATATATATATATGTATAGATTAGCATCTGTTCCTGAGCAATTTAATAAACTCTTTACATCAAGTGGTATCATTTCTAGCTATTTATAACATATATAACATGTATAACCATGAATAACACGTTTAAATTGTCAGCATTATCAAAGATAGGCTGCCAAAATTAACATAAAATATTTATTTTATTAGAACATTCTCCCATTTCCTTTCTTATGTCATTAATATGACTATATTTTAGAGGTTTAAGAGAAATTCAAAGCTTGGACTTCTTTTGAAGATATTCATCAATATTTAATGGACAGGGTAGATTTGAAGGAGCAGCTGGCTTCAAATTCTGCCATAGTTCCATCAGACATAATCCTGAACAAGTCTATTTAAATTTCAGTTTCTCATCTACAAAATAAATTTTAGACTGGGTGTACTCTAAAGTCCTTTCCAGATTTAAATCTATTATCCTATGAACATTTAACTGATTGGAATTCTCTTCTATCATATTCCTGACATGTTGTCATTAAGCGTTAACTTGAAAATATCTAGCAAGCAATAAGCTTTCCAGGCATTCCATTTCACTTTTGGAGGACTCTAATTGTTAGGAAATTTTTTATTCCAACTAGTCTAAATCTGCATTAAAAACTTTCATTCATTGTGCTTGCCCGTATGCTATGTGTCGGTATACCCTGAGAACAACATGACCATTACTCCTTTTGCTTTACCTTGGGGGAAAGAATATGAGGATGATAGAAATGATCCTGGTAAACCTTTCTTAAATGTCGACAAACTCACTTGATTCATGCTTTATGCAAGCCTGTGCATTCATTGTGCTGACTTCTACCCTCTGGGATGAAGCATAGGAAATCTATTCTTTCAGTTCCAAGAAAACCTTTCAAATATTCGAAGAACCTGTCATTTCTTTCCTAACATCTTTCCTACAAAAAGCTGCTAAAAATCCTCAATTCCTTCAATAAGTCCTGATGGAATGAGATCTTGAAATTCTTCTCTGTGCTGGCTGTCTTTCTCTGAATATTCTCCAAATGATCAATGTCCTTTATACATACAGTGTCCAGAACAGAATACTTAAAATGGGATATGGCAAGAACGAGGATTACATACATTTTGAGGTGAAATGGTCAGTTCCTCATAATTCCTGTTATTTGTATTTTTTCAATCAGTTTCTCTTTGTCAGAATGAAATTTAGGATGGAAATTCTATTTGTTTTTATGTGTTAAATTTTTCATTAAAACAAGACAGGTAATAATTACTGTCTCTGCAGCAGTTATCTGAATCATCAAAGGCTCCATTGTCTACTACTTCTTACCTCCAAGCCAATCTTAAGAACTGCTTACTAAAATCTTAATCTCTTTTGTCTTTCTTCCAGTCTTATTACCAATTAATCAATAAATATTTATTAAGTGTCTACTACATACCAGGCAGTATTACTCTAGTGACAATATCATTTCTTTTTTTCTCTCCCTCTCTCCTCAGTGAAATATTCTTTACCATGCTTATTCTCTCTATATCTTAGATTTCCTGACATAAACATAGCTTCTTAATTTATGATGCTACCATACTTCCTTTAGCTTTCCCATTCTCTTTGAAAAAGTTTTATTGTTCAAAAACCATAAACCTTTATGTATTCAAAAAAGTCAAAATACTATGCCTAGAAACATAACTTTGTGGAATTATGGTAAGTTCTGAGTCATCAGGTATTTCATTTTATTTAATTTCTGTATGTATGATTATAAAGGTAATAGGAATGCCTAATGAATGTCAATTTTTGTTGTACTCTGAACTGCACAGCTGAATTAAGTGTAGAGTAGAAGCACTATCTGCATAATAAAGGCAAAGTTACCTCTGAACCACCTGATAAAGGGCTTGGATAATTTTGGAAAAATCCTCAAAATGTGCTTTATTATGGATATTTTGACTCAGCTTCAAATATTTATTTCATGTTCTCCCACCTAAGGAAATAATGTAATAATTAAACATTTGGTATTGAATTATCATGTTTATTTCATCTGTAACTCAGCAAATGTTTAAGGTTCAACCTGTCATCAACGACTATTAGTTATCGCTCAATTTTTAATCGATCACTTAGTTAGATGTCAACTATCCTTGTCATGACTAAACAGTATTCTCAGATTATTTAGAGACAAGAAGTGTGTGTGTGTGTGTGTGTGTGTGTGTGTGTGTGTGTGTGAGCAGGTGCATTTACTCAGGTTCTCAAATATGTATTTGTGTGTATATTAATATGAACACATATACATATATGTATTTATATGTGTATATGTACACACATATCATATAGAGAACATGGGACAGTGAATAGAAAGATTAACTTGGAGTTTCTTTTTCAAGACTGTTTTAAATGTATATTGATTATGTGACTTTGAATTAATTGTCAAACCTTTTGGTTCTCTAAGCAACTTTAAGTTTATAAGCTGCAGAGTGGATTTGAGACTGTAAAAGGAACTTCATCAACTTGATTTGATATTAAATTATTAAATTAATTTCCTATAAATTGTTAATAGGTAAAACTATATCTACCTATATATTTATTATTTCCACCATGTTTTTATTCAAATATTTTCAATTAGAATAACAAATTGTACACCTAAAATATTGCTTGTATAAATAATAACATTATTACTTTGGTAATAATGACATAAATATGATAGAATAAAACCATCAAAGTATGATATAATAATTTTTAGCAACAACCACCAAAAAGAATACTTGAAGTAGTTTTTCCTCTCCATCCCCTTTGGAAAACATAGACTATATTTTTTTAAAGTAATTTCCATTTAACAGCTCTGAGCTAAAAAGGTAGATTACCAAAGTTCTTTGTTCCCATTTGCTGAATACATCTGAATTCCACATTCTGCTACATTTTTTTTTTCTGCTGTAAATTGCCTTGCTGGCTTGTTTTCCTTTTTCATTAAATTTTTTCTTGCTACTTTATCTGCTTTCTGCAACATGGAAACAGCAATAACATTCTGATTTACAAAAGCTTAAAACAGTTTTAAAAACAATTCCACTGGGAAAGGAGGGAGGGAGAATGCCTACAGCTTGGAGTAAATGAAATGACTGAAAAAGAATGAAATTCCTTGATAAATGTTTAGCTGCTCATATGTTTATAAATAATCTCTTAATTGTCTTGTTTTTTTATATGCCTATTGGATAGACTTTTTCTCTTTTAGACTGAACTATTAGCCCGACAGTTTCCAAGTACTCTTTCCATTTTCAGGACAGAATATTACCCATCTAAAGTAGTAAGCCAATAAAAACCGATGTTTATTTCACCAGAATTCCATTAAAATGAACTGGGAGGTCCTTATAGAAATCAGTCTATCCATTCATGGAATGGAAATCTTCCAAGTACAATTCACATGTTGGTGATACCTGAGAGCAAACACTGAAATCCCATGGCTTGCACCCACTTCAGTATAATAGTAGCTTCCTTCTCTCATAAAGAACATGGAGAAATGAGTAATATCTAACTATAACAATCAAAACAAGGAACATTTTATAAAATAATTTAATCTTTGATTTTCTAAGTTCCTTTTTTGCCAGTTAGAATCCCCCAAAATTCATTTTAGGAACCTGTATATTTCATGTTCAGTTCTTTCAGTTTTTTATATTTGTCTTGTGTTTCTTGTTTTCACATGCATAAAACAGCTTGAACTGAACTAAAGGGAAATGATTTGAATCAAGATGCTACTGTTGCAACTGTTCTGCTTTTTATAGGCTTGCAAATTACCCAGTGATTCTTTATTATTCTAATATAACTGAATTTTGAGCCTTCCAGTGGGGTGGATATAGAAAAAAAATCATATGTAAAGTAAATAAAAATTTGCTGTAGAATGAGATAGAATAACCAAAGGAATCAAATAAAGCTTCTTTCATGAAGTATAGCAGATAAGAACCTTTCAGAGATCTAGAATTACAACAGGTAGAGTTCAGAAGAACATTGTAAACATGAGGTATAACTTACACAGACATGGAGATAGGAAATTGAATGCTGTATATGGGAAATAACAATCATGTCAGGTTGTCTTGAATTTTTGAATTCTTAAAGGGAGAATAATTACTAATCAACCCAGAAAAATTGATGAGAAACAGATTTAAAATTTTTAATGACAATTAGTTGGGGGGATTAATGCGCATTTATTAAATTATTGTCCTGTGCCAAATACTGTGAAATACTTAACAAATATTATTTAATTTCATAGACCTCATTGTTGGCACCACCAAAGATGCCATACATTTTCTTAGTATTTGAACCCACAAGATAATCTTCAGTATAATTGATGATTTCTAGCTTTTCATAAGAAGTCACTTGACACATATACTGCTTTAGTGTTTGTTCAGGAGTTAAACTATCAGTTTTAGCACTTTGGGTAAATTCCTAGATGTGTTATTATTCCATCTGAATTTTTACCCTGAGAAATAGTGGGAGGACACTTTACACAAGTGTTTGTTTCTATGGACTGAAGAGCATTTCTGTGGTCTAATCCCTGAAATAGCTGTTATGTTTTAATGTCATCTCCACTTGGGATTGCTTGAGTGTTGTTTGCTGTTAGCTTTTCAATAGTCATATATAATCTTCGTGGTAGAGTTGGTCCAAGTTATATTTGAGCCAGATGAACATTTAGCTTCATCTAACATTACGCAGGTTCACATACACCATCGCTCAACCTCTTTGGTTCCTGGGCTTGGGTCCTTGTTCAGATCTGCACCATACATAATCTGGATCCCTCTATGGCAGGAATATAAGAGGCCTGAGAAGAGTCAGCCTAGATGCAACATCTGACACCTTCGATGGAGGGCCTGGTTCAGCCCTACCCACCACTGATTTCCTGTTAACTTTGATCATACAGCAGTTTCTACCAGCTTCCCTTCTACCTCCCCACATACTCACCTATTTTTTTGGTTTTGGTTATTTGGACACAGTTGTTCAAAATTTGCATCTGTAGAGGTGAAGTAAAGATCACCATTCTTATATAATATTGAAGGATCGATTTCCATTGATAAAAAAATTAAATGTTAACATTTTTTTCTGTGTTGGCAATGCAAAATATTTTGTTAATTGATTTCAAAGGAATATATGAAAATATGGTTTCCAACTTTGGTATTGAGGGAGTATAAAGATAATTTAGTATTGTTCAAAGGAATGTGTGATCATAAGATTATAGAATTATTTTATCTATATTATAAATTTAGGGGGACCCTATAGACCATCTGTTCTAAACTCATCATTATACATATAAGTAAGTCCAGACCTGGTATATTGAAATGATTTGTCAAGTGAAATTTGAACTCAAGTCCTCTGAGTCTGAAGTCTACAGAACCCTCTCTGTTATATCAAGTTACCTCCACAGTGTGCTCTTTCCCACAAGCATGCATACCAACTAGTGCTATTTTATGGTTAAATATTATAGTCATTACTGAAGAATATAAATCCTTGACAGGTTATTCAAACAGGTGAGATCATACTGTTTTCACATTCATTTCAAAATAAAAGATAGGTTATTGATTGTTCTTACTTTGCTCATTTTTTAAAAACTAAATTATATGCAACTACTCTAGTCATCCCCTAAATTCTTCTTCATCAGGCTCATCAGGCATGAGGCTTATCTGGGTTACATAAGACTATATAAACATATACAAGATTTGGAAGTTTCTACTAAGTCTACAAAGACTATCCATTTGAAACCCAGACAGATTATATGTCTACTGTCCAAGAATCAGTTTAACTAATTCAAATCCTCAGAGGTTTATCGGCAGGTTAGCCCCAAGATGATGTACTCTTAGCACAATAACTCTTATTAGATATCTACCAAGATTATTTAAGGAAAACTTGATCTTTATTGATCGAAAAAATATCCAGAGTGATGAAATCACAGATTTTATATATGAAATACTGAACTAACTGACCAGCTAAATTGAAGCAGATGGAAATTTCTCCCCTCTCTCTCCAGTATGTATTTTGGAGTTTCAGTCATTACATGTTCTACATCATATAGAATTCTGGGCAGCACAAATAATTATACCGTATGAATTAGAAGGAAGCTCCATAATGCTATTATGATATTTACAGCTTTATTTTGAATCCTACTGAGCTTTAAATCATTATTTTTCAAAAGTTTAAATCCAGAACATATGGTGTAATGCATTTTAATAGTCAAAAGCTACTCATGGCTAGAGATGGAAGCTGAGAGGATGACTCAGAAGGTGAACTATTTATGACTGATTTTTAAGGTTCAACCTGTACAAGAAGAGCAAAGGACCCCTGGTAAGACTTTCCGTAATCATTTAGAGAACATACCTAGCAGGGTACATCCTTTGAATGGAAACCTTTTTTTCTTGCCACTGAAAAATTCACTTAGCCTCAGCTGTTACTGAATATATTTATTCTTCTTAAGAATATATATTTTCCTTTATGGCAGTAGTAAAGTATATATTTAATATCACATATTTTCCTCCTTTTGTTAGATATGTTAAAATCATGTTGCTATCCAACCACATAGCCCATTATATCTGAATGATATAACAGTATTGGCAGATAAATATGCATACTTGTCAATAGCAAGATTGCTCAGACCAAGTCTGGAGAAAAAGATTGTCCTATAACAAAACACCCTTATGTGTCATTTAGCAGGAAGTTTTTGCTCAAGAGTTAAAGAATTTTTCTCTTAAGACAATCTAAATATTGTCTGGATTAACCCATCCCTTCTTCTATGAAAACTTTTCTAATACAATATTAACTAGAATTAAATAAAACATAAGTGAATTTGTGGGGAAATTAAGGTTTCATATTGGAAAAAGGGAAATGAGACTTGATGAGTACATTGGCTACTCTGTCCTGGATCAGCAGAGTAGCTGTGAGATTTTCAGTATAATTACAAAAGGCCACAGCCACCCAGCACTGGAAGGGAGTCAGCAGCCCCAGCCCCAGAATAGCATGAAGCCTTTATCACCCTTAGAGGAAATTTGGGACAATCACCCCTTTGCCCTAAGAGCAGATCTCAATTTTTTAAAATGAGCAAAAAAAAAAAAAAAGAAGCTATAACCATATTCAACATTTATGCAGACAGAAAAGAACAGACCTCAACCTGAGGACACTAAAGGCAAAACATCTCCAGATAAAGATTCAAAGAGTGATATAAATTGGTCTCCATCTTACAAGGCATTCTTGGAATAATTTGAAACAGACCTTAACAGACAGTTTGAAGAAAGATGAAGAAAGTAAATGAAAGCACTGGAAAAGGAAACAAAGAAAATATCTAAAGAAAATCACTCCTTAAAGAATAGCCTTGACGAAATGGAAAATGAAATCAACTCCCTGAATTTCTGAAATGGAAAAAAAATTCAATGAACAAAACAACTCATTTAAAGTCTCAAGTGGTCAAATGAAAAAGGAAATAAAAAAGCTAAATGAAAAAAAAATATTGAACTACCTGGAAGTCATGATGAGAAAAAGAGCCTAGACAACATCTTTTAAGAAATCAAAGAAAACTGCCTTCATATCATGTAACCATCAGATAAACTAGTCAATGAGAGAATCCACTGATCACCTTCTGAAAGAGACCCAAAAATGAAAACTCAAGGAATATTGTAGCTAAATTCCAGAATTATCAGATCAAGGTGAAAATACTGCAAGCAGCCAGATAAAAACAATTGAAATATTGAGGAGCCATAATCAGGATTACCCAAGATCTAGCAACTTCCACTTTAAAGTATCAAAAAGTCTGGAATATTATATTCAGAAGGGCAAAGGAATTTGGACTGCAGCTATGAATCAACTAACCAGCAAAATTAATCATCATCTTTCAGGAGAAAAGATGGACATTCAATGAAATAAGAGATTTTCTTCTATTTTTAATGAAAAGGGCAAAGTGGAACAGAAAATGTTATCTTCAAATACAGAAGTCAAGAGAATCATAAAACAGGTAAAAAGGTAAGGAAAAAAAGTATGATTTTTAAACCTTGGCATATTTACATTCCTATATGGGGAGATCATATGTTTAATTCTTGAGAACTGTACCTCTGGTAGGGATATATTTAAAGGATATAGGTATAAGACTTTATTGTGATGACATAAAAAAAAGAAACTCCCATTGTATAAGGGATTGGACTGGAAGAAAAGGGAAGGAAAGGTAAAATGAATAGATTACATCATATTAAGAGGCAAAAAAGACCTATTACAGTTGAGGGAAAGAAGGAAGTTGTGTGAGCATTGTATGAATCTTAATCTCATCAGATTTGGCTCAAAGAGAGTATGTCAGACATATTTAGTTTAATATAGAAACTTGACCCACCCTATAGGGAAGTGGGAGTAGAAAGAGGAAAGGAAAGAGGAAGATAATAGAAAGGAGAAAAAAAGTAAAAGGGGAGATGAATAAGAAAGGAAAGAGGGGATATCAATGGGAAGATCTGTTTGAGGGAGATGGTAGCAGAAGCAAAACACTGGTGAGAAGTGAAAGTGGGAAAAAGAAAAAATATAACTTGAGGAAAATATGATAGCAGAAAATATAATTAGTAATTTTATCTGTGAATGTGAATAGGATGAACTCTCTCATAAAATGGGATGAAACAAAGTTGCCCATTATCACCATTGTTGTTGAATATTGTATTAGAAATGTTAGTTTGTCAATAAGAGAAGAAAGATTTTTTTGTTTGTTTTTAATTTTTTTTCTTTATTAAAATTTTTTTTATTTTTCAAAACATATACATGGACAATTCTTCAACATTAGCCCTTGAAAATCTGGTGTTTCAATTCCCGCCCCATTTTTCCCCATGCCCTTCCCTAGATGGTAGGAATATATGTTAAATCCAATATATGTGTACATATTTATGCAATTATCATGCCGCACAAGAAAAATCAAATCAAACCAGTTTAAAAAAGAGAGAAACAAAATATAATGCAAACAAAAAACAACAAAAAGTGAAAATGCTATATTGTGAACCACTCTCAGTTCCTACAGTCCTCTCTTTGGGTAGAGATGGCTCTCTTCATCACTGAACAATTGGAACAGGTTGGAATCATCTTATTGTTGAAGAGAGCCATGTCCATCAGAATAGATCATCATATAGTATTGTTATTACCATGTATAATGATCTCCTGGTTCTGCTCATTTCACTTAGCATCAGTTCATGTAAGTCTCTCCAAGCCTCTCTGAAATCATCCTGCTGGTCATAAAAGAGAAATTAAAGGAATTAGAGTAGATATTAAGGAAACCAAATTATCATTGCAGGTGATATGATGGTATATCAACTAAAAAACTACTAGAAACATTTCACAATTTTAGCAAAGAATCAGGATACAAAATGAGTCCACATAAATAGTCAGCATTTTTATGTTACCAATAAAGTCCATCATCAAGAGATACAAAAGAGAAATTCCATTTCATGGAGTTCTCCATCTTTGGGGGGAAAGGGGAAAAATTGGAAAACAAGGTTTTTAAAGGATCAGTGTTGAAAAATTATCCTTGCATATGTCTTAAAAATAGAAAAATAAGGAAGAACAAACAACAACATCAACAACAAAAAACACATAGAAAAAGAAATTGAACAGTCTATTAATCAACTCCCTAAGAAAACATCTCCAGGGTCAGATGGATTTCCATGTGAATTTTACCAAATATTTAAAGAACAATTAATTCTAATACTATGCAAACTATTTAGAAAAATAGTAAAAGAAAGGGTCCTGGTAAAATTTCTTTTATGACACAGATATGGTGCTGATACCAAACCAAATAGGGTCAAAACAGAGAAAGAAAATTTATAGACATTTTCCTAATGAATATTGATGCAAAAATCTTAAATAAAATATTAGCAGACTACAGAAAGTTATTCTTAGGATAATATAACATGATCAAATAGGATTTATATCTGGAATTTAGGCCTGGTTCAGTATTAGGAAAACTCAGCATAATTAACTATATCAGTAACCAAACTAACAAAAATTATATGATTACCTCAATAGATGCAGAAAAAGCATTTCAAAATCCATCACCCATTCTTATTAATAACAATAGAGGTTTTACAATTAAATGGAGTTTTTGTTAAAATGATCAGTAGCATCTATTTAAAACTATCAACATGCATCATATGCAATGGGAATAAACCAGGACCATTCTAAGATCGGGGTGAAACAAGGTTGCCCACTATCACCATTACTATTCATTATTGTGTTAGAAATGTTGGCATTAGCAAAAAGAGAAGAAAAAAAATAAAGGAATTAGAGTATGTAACAAAGAAACCAAATTATCACTTTTTGCATATGATATGATAGTATACTTAGAGAATCCTAGGAATCAACTAAAATACTTGAAACGATGTTTTCTTCAACAATGTTGCAATATACAAAATAAATCATTTGTGGTTTTTTCCCTTTTGTTCTGATTTTTCTCTCTCAACATGATTTATATAGAAATATGTATTAAAATTAATATACATGTACAATAAGAAAAATAAAACAATTAATAAAAAAAGAAAAATAAATATTCCTTGGATAGCAAGATAATAAACAATAAAACCGGGTAGAAAGTTATCGAAAAAAAAAATAAACATCATTTGGAGCATAAAAGGCAAAAGTGGAATTCAAGCATATTAGGAAGATGGAATATTTAACACAGAGTTGAATATGTAGGCATAAGATATCAAAATATGATATACATACAATAATGAAACATATGAAATGCATTCTCTCTAAAATTTGCATTTGTAGAATTCTGTCTTTCATAGCCAGCTCAAGTCACCTTTGCTATCCCCAACTTCACGTACAAATAAAAAATTTCTGGTATTTCTTTTGCATTTATGTTAGTTACTTTTTTTTCCCCCTAGGACAATTGGGGTTAAGTGACTTGCTCAGGGTAACACAGCTAGGAAGTGTTAAATATCTGAGACCAGATTTGATTTGAGGTCCTCCTGACTTCAGGGCTAATGCTCTATCCACTACACCAACTACCTACCCCCATATATTAGTTATTTTTGAATAAATGAAAGAAATTAGAAATTATTTTTAAGTGCTTATTATGTGCCACACACTCTCCTGTTTATTTTATTTTAATAAAAAAGTAAAACAGCTTCTAATTTCTCCAGGAGCTTATGTTCTAATCAGGAGAGACAACATACATAAAAATTTTCAGCTTCAACTCAGATTCAGGCAAGTAATTTCTTCAATGTTTTGTTACTAAATCCAGGCCACCTGGTTTTAAACCATTTGATGATGCCAAAGATTTTGGTGATGAGAGCTTTCATTTTTGGGTCTTGAGTAAGTCTGAAAAGTAAATTTTAACATGTCCATGAGAGTTATTTCCCTGATATTGTGACTTTGGAAGTTAAGCTAGAATCAGTAGTAATGGGAGCACTAATGTTCCCAGGGTCTAAGAAGCTATCCACAAGGGGCAGTTGGATGGTGATTGGTTTGATGATAGCAAGAATTGTAGGCCCCTTCTTCAAAATGGATCCCACTCTTACTGATCATTGCTAAAACTGAAGCAAGACCTGTGATCTGGAGGTCATTCCTATTTTCTCTTAGGTTTGATTGTTCTAGGAAATAGTACCTGTGATCTCTCAGGTTTTCTTGTTGCTTCAGCATAACTGAATTGCCTGTCTTAATGATACAAGGTGGTTGAAATTTGATATTTTTGGTGGGAATGTCAGACTCTTTGTTCACAAGGATTATTCCCATCATGATAACTGCATGACTATCTCCTTGGATGAATATGTAAACTATTTTGAGGGCAGGGGCTGTTCCTTTATCTTTTTGTAACACATCATGCCTGGAATGTAGTAGATGTTTAATAAATACTGATTAACATCAAAGTAGAACTTTGAGTAGAGGTCAGTTAGATATAGTTTATTTTTAAGTAACCCCAAATCTAACAATGAAAAATGTTTTCTTACTCTGAATGTGACTAATGATCTTGCAAAGGGGAGAATAAAATAGTCACATGTATATGGTTAGATGTCTATTTTCCTCCATCTATCTTTCATCACTCTGTAATTCTATTCCTGTATTTTCCGCATGTCCCTCTATATATCTCTTATCACAACAACCTACAGGTTATTCCCTAAGTGGATTTCCCCCCCATTAGCCTAGTTTCCCTGCTTTTCTTTCTCTATTTCCTCTTCTCTTTCCACTTCTAAATTCAAAAACCCCTCACGATATCATTAAGCCATGGAAAATAGTGAGAGTAGAGTGGTACCTAAGAACATCCTGTGTGAAGCCCTTTTCCATCTTTTGTGGGATTGATATTATTATTATCTGTGATTTTGACAATTTCTCATGGGATCTTAGGCAAGAGAAAATCTATATCATCACAAAAGATTATGGGAGTGCTTCATGGGCCTATATCACAAAATAACAACAAAGGTATCAGCTAAAATTCAGTTAAAAAAATCATACTTGTAGAATAAATCTACATCTATATCACAGCAGCCAAGTCAATAATGAGGCCCATACTTTAGCTGGCCTGGTTTTCTGAGACATGCACTTCTGATTCTATGATAAGAGTTGATTGAATGTGAACTGCGAGCCAGTGAGATGTCAGCACATATTAGTGTTCCATCTATTTTAGCCTTTTAACATATGCTGTTTCCTATTGTTTGCCAATTGTCTCATTTGTGAAAACTGTGGCTTTTCAATGAAAATGAAAGATACAGATCATATACTTACTCTGTATCCTCTATAGTATCTAGACTCACAAATACTGCTTATTAATGTGCTTGGGGAAGTCACTTAACTATAGAGAATAGCACAGTTAACAGGGCAATATTTTTTCTAGTTGCCAGCTAACTATGAGACTCAAGAGCTTTCTTTTCCTTATTATTTAGGGGTTACATGATATATTATTAAGGACCTAAAATAATTTTTGACAGGTGGCCAAGACCTGTAATACCAAACCTGCCATTTACTCATCTACCAAATCTGCTTTACCTTAAAGTAGCAAAACTATATGGTTAGCTTTTTTAATTTGAAAAGATGCTTTAAAAATCACATGGGGAGCCAGACATCAAAAAAAAAAAGATGAGTTGCTGACACTTTTAACAGTAAGTAGATTCTGTGATAGCTTAGATGACACTAATTTATCAGCAATTTAATATTCTGACATGGAAACTAAAAGATAAGCACTCATTGATAGAGAAAGTCAGAAAGCAAAAGAAGGTACAAGTTAACAAATAAGATGAAAACATTTTTAGGATTGATGCAGTATTACTTCACTAGTACAAACATACATTTCTTTGAAGTTCTCCATTCTTTTATATTATTTGTTAGAACAGAACATCTGTTTAGTTTTTTTTACTTATTATTGCTAATTTTGTATTTTTAAGAACATGGATTAAGTTTTCAGTATTGTATAGATTTATAAAATTTTAAATTGGACTTGTATTGTATTTACATAGGGAGAGAATACTGGATTTAAAAGTAGACTTGATTGTGGTACATATTAGTATGTGAGCATTATTGTCCTATAATTTGTCTAGAAATTATCTTCCTTATCTGTAAATCTTAGGAGGTAAAACTAGGTAATCACTAAAATTCTTCAGAGCTATAAATCTGTGTTCTTGTGATCAATATTTTCAAATCACTGCTTCAAAATTTGAGGTAAAGTATTTGGAGAAAGATTATTATCCTTCTCCTTTTCCTCTTCCTCCTCCTCATCCTCCTCCTTATGGTCATCCTCATCATCATAGCTAGGACATATAGAGTGCTTTAAAGTTTGCAAATCAGCCTTGGGGCAAGCATAAAAAAATGCAGGAGCCCTAATGGCAAAGTAGAGGAAGTACTCAGCCAAACTCTTTCAGCATCCTTTTCTAAAGAACTTTAAAATAAAGTCTCAAATAGTATTCTGTAGTGGTAAAACTAATAAAAGTTCAGATGAGACATTCTTCCAGTCCAAGACAATTTGATTGGTTAAAAGAGAACTATGATACAGGTGGGGGAGAACTAACATGAATGAAATACCAGGGAAGAGAGTAGGAAGAAACAACAACAACAACAACGAAATAAAGGCACATATATCTGCTAGCCCTCAAGCCAATTGGTCAGACAAAGAAGATATAGGGGAACCCGGTACTAGTACTGCAAAGGATTGGAAGGTGTATAACAGCTTCCTTGATTATGCCTGCAGATCAATGTCAGAGAGGATGAAGGCACCATGAAAAGCAGTATTCCAAAGGAACAAGAAACCTGAGAAACAATTTGGTTATTATCTGAAGGGATCAGGGATCTTTCGGGTAAAGACCATAGCATAGACTAAGGAAGCATTGATCTTATTTCCCCTCAGATCACACAAATGTGAAAGCATCAAAAACTTTAAAATCCAAAAACTACCTCTAAAAACATTACAAAAAAAGCCTGATACATGGAACATCCCCATCCATACTTGGAACAACAGTCAATTTTAACAGAAATTAAAAATTAAAAAAAAATAAGATGGAAAAATAAGAAAAGACTCTGATTGTAATAAAGCTACTATTGTGACAGGGAAGATTAAGATTGAAACTAAGAAGACAATGATGTCAAAATAGCTGCAAGCAAAGCCTCAAAGGAAGAAAAAAGTGAATTGGACACATGTAGCAAGAATTTCTGGAAGAGTTAAAAATGATTTTCAAAATCCAATAAGAGTGGTAGAGGAAATATCAGATAAAGAAATGAGAGTAAGAAGCAGCTATGAAAACACAACTAACAGTCTGGTAAAAGAGGCAAAAGTATACCAAAGAAATTAATATCTTAAACATAGAATTGTTCAAATAGAAAAAGAGGCACAAAAATTTCACTGAAGAAAATAAGAATTAGAAATGATCAAGTGGAGTGAATTGTCCATGATACATCAAGTAATAAAACAAAGTCAAAAGAATTTTTAAAACTAGAAGAAAATGTGAAATAGCTCATTGGGAAAATAACTTAACTGAAATATAATTCAAGGAGAGATACTTTAAGGCTTACTGGACTACCTGAAAATTATGATCAAGCAGAGTCTAGACATGATGTTTCAACATACTATTAATGAATATTCCCTTGATATCCCAGAACCATATTGGCAAATAGAAGAATCTACTAATAAACTTCTGAAATAAATAGCAATCTTTTTTTCTTAATTAAGAAACATGGTTTGTTCTTTTGCAAGTAATATTAAAATAACTTCTAAAAACATGGCAAACTATATCTTCAGTAAGTCTAAACTATGAAACATCAGGACACGTTTAGAAACTAGAATTTTTCATGGATCATTAGTTGTGTGTAAAGTTTAACATAGATAATAACTCTGACAAGTGAGGATTGGTCATTTAATCCAGCTTCTCTTTCTTTACCTATTATTAAAGGAGGATAAAAGGAAAAGAAGGAAGCAGAGTTAGCATTTCTATCATCTGAAATTAATAAATCACTTTGTATTTATCACACAAATATTCATATAACTATATATTAAATATATATGAAAATATATACATAGATAGATAGATAGATGATATATACATATATGAATACCTAGTTGCTTATTTTGCTATGCATCTTTCTATTATTTATATAGATATTGCTTTCTTACAATATATGATCAATTCCTTTAGGTTGAGAAGCATTTGTTTGTCTTTGGCTCTCCAGTGCCTAGCATAGTACTGTCAAATAGGAAATTAAGCAATGTCTGTTGGATTTATTTGAATTGAAAATGGAAAAAAATATTTCTAGTATGATGAGCAATTTTGAAAGAAATTACAGTGCAAAAGAATCCCAATGCCCCTCAAATATGGTATAAATAGGGAAATGAATAAGGCACACTAAATAACTTGATTTTTTTTCTCCCTCTCTTTTTTCCTTCTTACTCCCTTTCAGTCTCTCCACTTCCCTCCTCTCTTCCTTCTCCATAGTTGTGTTCATATTGTCTTCCCTAATAGACTGTGTATTTCTTGAGAGAAGGGACTCTTTTTAACTTTTTTTTGTATTCCAGTGATTAAACACAGTTTCCGGCATATAGTAGGTACTTAATAAATGTTTATTTGTTGACTGAATATATGTGTATAAGCATATTTTTGTTATCATTTTTGTTTTGTATTGTTATTATTGTTCAGAAACTACTAGAAACAATTCACAACTTTAGGAAAGTTTCAGGATACAAAATAAATCCACATAAAACATCAGCATTTTTATATGTTACCAACAAAGCCAAGCATCAAGAGGTGCAAAAAGAAATTCCATTCAAAATAACTGTCAATAGTATAAAATATTTGGGAATCTATCTGCCAAGGGAAATTTAGGAATTATATGAAAACAATTACAAAACACTTTCCACACAAATAAAGTCAGTTCTAATCAGTTGGAAAAATATCAAATGCTTATGGGTAGGCTAAGCAAATATAATAAAAATGACAATGCTACCTAAATTATTTTAGTTACCATACCAATCAAACCTATAATATTTTACAAATCCAGAAAAAATAATAGCAAAGTTCATCTGGAAGAACAAAAGGCCAAGAATTTCAAGGGAATTAATGGAAAAAAAATGCTAATGAAAATGGCCTACCTGTGCCAGACCTAAAATTATATTATAAAACAGTGGTCATCAAAACTGTTTGGCACTGGCTAAGAAAAAGAATAGTCAATCAGGGGAATAGTTAAGGATCAAAGGACAAAATAGTCAATAACTATAGCAATCTAGTGTTCAACAAACCCAAAGACGCTATTTTTTGGGATAAGAACTCACTATTTCACAAAAACTGGGAAAATCAGAAACTAATATGGAGGAAATTAGGGCTTGAACCACACTTAACACCACATACCAAGATAAGATCTAAATGGGTTCATGAATTAGACATAAAGAGTGAAATTATAAGCAAATTAGAAGAACAAAGTATAGTTTACCTCTCAGATCTCTGGAGAAGGAAGGAAGTTGTATCCAAAGAAAAACTGGAACTCTTAATTGAATACCAGATAGATAATTTTGATTATATTAAGTTTGACAGTTTTTGTGCAAACAAAACTAATGCAGACAAGATCAGAAGGGAAACAATAAATTAGGAAATCATTTTTACATTTAAGGGTTCTGATAAAAGCCTCATTTCTAAAACATATAGATTTATACTCAGATTTATAAGAATTCAAGCCATTCTCTGATAAATGGTCAAACAATATGAATAGACAATTTTCAGATGAAGAAATTAAAACCATTTTTACTCATATAAAAAGGTGCTCTAAATTACTATTGATGAGAGAAATGCAAATTAAGACAACTCTGAGATACCACTACACACCTTTCAGATTGGCTAAGATGACAGGAAAAGATAATGATGAATGTTGGAGGGGATGTGGGAAAACTGGGACACTGATACATTGTTGGTGGAACTGTGAACGGATCCAACCATTCTGGAGAGCAATTTGGAGCTATACTCAAAAAGTTATCAAACTGTTTATATCCTTTGACCCAGCAGTGTTTCTATTGGGACTATAATCCAAAGAGATCTTAAAGGAGGGAAAGGGACCCACATGTGCAAAATTGTTTATGGCAGCCCTTTTTGTAGTGGCTAGAAACTGGAAACTGAATGGATGCCCATCAATTGGAGAATGGCTGAATAAATTATGGTATATGAATGTTATGGAATATTATTGTTCTGTAAGAAACAAGCAGCAGAATGATTTCAGAGAGGTCTGGAGAGATTTGCATGAACTGATGCTAAGTGAAATGAGCAGAACCAGAAGATCAATTTACATGACAACAACAATACTATATGATGATCAATTCTGATGGACATGGCTCTCTTCAACAATGAGATGGCTGAGGCTGAGGCCAGTTCCAGAGAGAACAGAGCTTTCCAGAGAGAGCAGTGTGGGAACTGATTGTGGATCACAGCATAACATTCTCACAATTTTTGTTGTTCACATGCATTTTGTTTTCTTACTCATTTGTTTTCTTTTTTGTTTTGATCTGATTTTTCTTGCGCAGCAAGAGAATTATATAAATATGTTTATATATATTGGATTTAACATATATTTTAACATGTTTAACATACATTGGATTGCTTGTTATCTAGGGGAGGTAAGGGTGCAGCAGGAGAACATCTGAAACAGAAGGCTATGCAAGGGTCAATATAGCCAAATTATCCATGCATATGTTTTGAAAATAAAAAGATTTAAGAAGAAAAAAATAACTTGGCATTAGCCTAGAAATGGCAAGGGAAATATCTAAAACTATAAATTTGGGGGAGTAGAAGAGGTGATCAGTAGATAAATACTCAAGGAATGGAAAAGTAAATATTGATGCATTGACTAATATTTACATTTCACTTGTCTTTTTGGTGATAATTGGTAATTATTATATATGTGTTTTCCTTAGGAGCATTGCCTTCCTTTATTTCTATTCCATTCAGTGTTATAGTTTTTAAGTCAATTTCTTTAAATTTCACTTTAAATTGATTATTTGTTGATAACTTCCTGATTATCTTAATCTCTAGAAACATGCCATCAGATCATTTCTTAGGATGAGATGACTTTGGAGAAGTTTGATTCTATTGTTCAGGGTAGAGGAGACCTAAAAAAAAGAAATATGTGAGAAAAATCCATTGGAGTAAGGGGGAGCAAGACTTAATGATACTGAAAAGAATTAAGTTTAACTTGTAGCTAACATTTGCTTGCCTCATCTTTTTCTATGGTCCAAAGTGGTTGCAGGTGGTTGTCTGTTATATGATACTGAAGGAAAGAAAACTGGCACTCAGGATTCCCTACTGGTACCGAAGACCATGGTACATATAAGAGTGGTTTAATGCCTTCAGAATCTTTATTTTAATAGGCCCTAAGAAAATTCTGTTGAATATTTCCTAGAACTCTTGAATTCATGATGGCCTACATATTTTCTGAAAATTGCTTGAGTCTGGGAGAAACTTTGAAAGCATAAATGAACAGTCAATGAAGTATTATGTATTATTAATTGCTTTTATTAGTTTTATGTCAAAAGTACTGTATATAACTAGACATATTTTGTCTTTTCTTATGGTGAGTGATTCCATTTGTGCCAATGTCACATGGCCAGGGCTTAATGTGAAATGTGGCAAATATGCCCAAGATTCAAAGTTGACATAGCTACACTGAGAGAGATGAAATGAAAGGACTGAGAGGTACCCACTCTGTGGGACTTAAAGCGATCAGGTATTTCTCTAATACTTCTGAACACAGGTAAAATGCCATATCAACCAACCACTTCATCCTGCCTGGTAAATAGTTTAAGATAAGTGGCTAACATTGCTACTTCATTGTTGCATTGATTTCAATTTAAAATATTCCTTGCCTTAATCAGATATGTACTTTTTTCTATCATGGTTCACCTTATTTTGGGGTATATATCTATTGACTACTTTTGCTATAGATCCAAATGCTCAAATTCCTTCTCCTCTCACAGTCTATTATTTTGCTATATATGCCATATATTATTTTGTAAATGATTGTGATTGAAATAGCTATGTAGCATTTCTACAATTTTAAAAATCACAGATCCTTGAAATATCAAAGAAACAAATCTATATATTTTAGTGTTCTTAAATGATGAGGAAACACAGAGATGGTACTTTACACTGAACTATATAATCAAAAAGTAAAAAAAAATGTTAGATTTACATTTTAAGATTTACAGACTGCATGAAATGACATAGCTAATTAGGACAATTAGGCTTAGAATTCACTGCCACCTCATGGCTCTCCTTTTTGTGCACCCATTTTCTGCTTAACTCAGAAACCAGCAATATAAGATTTTCATTTTTGTAGGGTTGGCAGTGGATCACTTCTTTCCCTCATATTATTATTGTGACTGTCATCACTGCTCTGTCACTAGAAGCTCTATGACAATAGTGGGGAACTTTTCTCATCACATTGTTACATATTAGAGTGATTCCTTTTATTCTTTGTACATTATGTATTCTCATAACTTTCATTTAGTTTCTGGGTCTATGAGTATATGTGACATTCAAAGAAGATCAGTAATGATGAGTAAACAACAGTAGAAAGACCCAGGGACATGGAAGTAAAGAAATTGGAAAACATGTCAAAATTCTCCCAAGGTAGAATAGGTCGGTGAATATCTTAGTGACAGCATTCTAGCACTGTATGGCATTTTACTGTAAAAACAAAAAAAATACATATACTAATTTAAACAAATCAAATGTCACTGCCAACGACAACAAAATGATACATGCACCATTTAAATCATGAAATTTCCAGAATATTTTAATAAAATTATAGTATGTTTCCTTCTCACATTTTTGAGGTACATCAAGCAGGAAAAAACAACAACATCATCAACAAAAAACATGTTTTCTTTGAATGGTCTCCATATATTCCCCCTTTTCCTCCTCATATTCTTTTTTCTTTTTTTCTTGTTATTCTTTTTCATCTTCTCCTTTTCCTCCTCCTTCTCCTCTTCGTCCTCCTTCTCTTCATCCTCCTTCTCTTTACTCTCTCCTTCCCCTTCTCCTTCCCCTTGACTGTGGGAGCCTAGAAGGCAGCAAAAAAAATTTCAATAAAATGAATGGAACACATAACAAGCATGAGAAACACAATGATATATTCAGAGGTTTCTCTTTTTTTCACCTTGCTTTTTGGATAATACAGAAAATCCTAAATGCCTGCATATTGTTGTTTATTTGTTTGTATGTTTCTAAAGGCTTTTATCTCCTGCTTTTCATTGATTTTCTTCATAACTTTGTCTCATATGTTCAAAGCTTAATCTTCTCCCTTTACTTTTGCTCTTCTTTGAAGCTTAGTAATTACTTTTTAATGACTTTTTAGGCACTTTGCATCTACTTTTCCATATAGGCTTACTTTAAACTTTTGTCAATTCATTGAGCCTCTCTGTGCCTCAATTACCATAATTGTAAAATGGAAATAATAACTGTAATACTTGGCTCCAAGAGTTGTTGTGAGAATCTTAAAATGACTCATGCAAAGTGCTTTGATTACTTTAAAGTACTTAAAATGAACCTTTCTTATATTATTCCTATTTACTTTTATACTTAAATGCAAATCAATCACATGATTTCCCTTTCTATTTTCAAAGGAAAAAATGAAGGACAAAATGAAGCTTATGGTTTAAAAATCTTTATCTATATCAATATCTATCTCTTTATCTCTTGTGTGTGTATATATGTGTATTATGTGTGTGTGTAATTCTAAATTACTTTGGAACTATGGATATGTTGAAAGGCAATCCTTCTGTATATTTTCAATTCAATTCAATAGATACTTATTAAGTACTTACTACAGGTGAAGCAGTCACTATACTAGGCACCAAGGGACAAAAAAAGAAAAAAAGGGGGGGGGGGCAGAGCTGAACAAAAATGGCGAAGTGCCAACAGGATTTTCTGTGATCTCCTCTGATGTTCTCTTAAACCAAGAGCAGATTAAGCCTCTAAACTGGTTTTGGGGTCAAAGCACCTACAAATATTTGGACTAGCCCCAGGTTCTTGCCTCAGGCTTTCTGTGATGTGGTCTGCGCTTGTTTTGAAACAGACCTGTTCTGAAGTTCTTCCAAGGTATCTATCTTCTTCTGGGAATGTGTTGTTATCCAAACAACTGACTTGGAAAATAGATCAAGGAGAGACAATCTAAGGATTACTGGACTTCCTAAAATCCATGATGAAAAAAAAAACAACAAAAAAAACCTAGAAATTATCTTACAGGAAATCATAAAAGAAAACTACCCTGATATTTTAGAATCAGAAGGTAAAATAGCCATCAAAAGAATTCACTAATCACCTCTTTCAAGGTACCCCAAAATTAAATCCCCAAGGAATATTGTGGCTAAATTTCAGATCTATTGCAACAAAGAAATGATATTGCAATCAGCCAGAAAGGATTACCTAGGACCTAGCAGCTTCCACCTTAAAGGATGGAAGGCCTGGAATCTGATATTCTGAAAGGCAAAAGAACTTGGATTACATCCAAGAATAAGCTATCCAGCTAAAATGAGCATTATCTTTCAGGGAAGAAAATAAATATTCAGTGATGTAGGTGAATTTCACATATTTCTAATGAAAAGATGAGAATTGAACAGAAAATTTGATCTCCAAACACAGAGCTCAAGTATAAAAATGTAAAAAGAAAAAACTCTTGAGAACTATATTTTTATGGGTTTACTTAGAGAATGCAGGTATAATTTGATTTTATTATGACAACATGTAAAAGAAAGTAGAAGTGGAAAGGGGATCATACTGAAAAAAGGGGGGAAAGGAGGTAAAATAAGGGACATTATGTCTCACAAAGAGAAAAAAAAACTATTATAATTGAGGGAAAGAAGGGAGGGGGATGAGCATTGTGTGAATCTTACTCTCATCAGATTTTGCTCTAAGAGAAAATATCAGACATATTTGGTTTCACAGAGATACTTGTCTCAGTTTATAAGGAAGTAGGAGGGAAAAGAGGAAAAGAAAGGGAAAGACTAATAGAAGGGGGGGGGGGGAAGAAAGGATCCCTGCCTTCAAGGATCTTACATTCTATCAAAAGGAAAAAAAAATCACACATGGATCTAAACAAATGCAAATATATTTGCAAAATGATTTCAGAGTGAAAGGAGCCAGAACAACTGGATTCATTAAGAAAGGACTCTATTATAGAGTACAACAGGCAGGAAACTAAGGTGATTCTTCCCAACTACTTGATTATATAGACAAAGAAAATAAGGTTTGTTTAGTCTTAATAATTATTTCAAGATCATAGAACTAGGAATCATCAATAGAAATATTTAAATTAATGGTCCTTTTTATCTAGAATTAGACTTTTTTCTCTTGTATTATCTGATCAGCAGTTACATTAGACCTGTGTCTTTAAGGAAAAGAGAGATTTAAAGCAGGGAAGATGAAGAAGGGAATCATTCCAGAAATGGAGCCATTTATGGAAAAGCGTAAAGGCTCTATTCTGAGACATTTTATGTGGAATGTGGAAAATATTCAGCTTTTATCGATTCCCCCATGACTGTTGGTTATATACTACTGGTACAATAATTTTGAAGCACCAGCATGAACATTTTCTGGGATTGGGCAGGGAAAGACTCAAAGGAACTGATTTGTTCAGACATGTTAGGCTTCCTGTGCAAAAATGATCCTGAACTTTTACAGAGCCAATTTAGCTATCTACATCTAGAAACTAACTAACTTGGAAAAGTCTTAAATATCAAGGGGAAAAAAGTATAAATAAAAGCACACAAAAAAGAAAAAGTAAGCTGATTTTCTCTTTGCACATTATTTAGCCTCATTTCAGGAATATATATATATATATATATATATATATAT